>OMLM01008612.1:0-21279 GCA_900302695.1 Helostoma temminkii
GACCTGTGCACTCAGGCACACACACTCTTAAACACACAAACACACACACACACACACACACACACACACACTGAGAAACTCTAATGGATGTTTACTGCATGAGGCACAGGCTATTTGACAAAGTGAAGCAATGCTGTAGTGCCGCTTTGCTTATTCACTGCAGTCCTCCACCTGATATAACAATCTCATATACCTTTTTTACTATGCGTCACTTTAGATTATAGATGTCAGAGAGATGCCCTTAGATTAGTTGGAGTCTATTTTCATTCACTCTTTACCCGTCAAATATCATTACACAGTGAATGTTGTTACTGTTGCTCTCTGCAGCTGTTTTGATGAAGGAAATCAGTTTGAATTACATGGATGTGTTCTCCAGCATATTGAGAAAAACATCATTCTCAAATCCAGGAAACAAGTATGAACAGCTACTGCATTGGCTGGTTTGTTGGCTCTGACTGGTCATTAATGCATAATGTTCACAGGATGTCTCTCTCCTCTATTGACATATGTCTTGATTACACTGCAGTTGTAATTTTTGAACTTATGCATCTGAAAAATACAGTGAGAAAACGAGGAGAAGACAGAGAGAAACTGTAAGTTGTTTTAATGGCTGCTAAGTTCTTCTCAACCTTTAATGCTGACATTTCCCCAGTATTGTTGAACCTGCAGGCCATGCTATCTGGTCTTCCCAGAGTGGAGCCTCTCCTGCTTAGCTGTCCTCTTTGCCAGCACCAGGATGGGGTCCAGAGAAAGACTGGGCCAAACAAGGTCAGCAGAGGGCTTGCACAGTTTCTGAGCTCTAAACAAACTGCAGGCACTGCCAGTGGAGCTTTTAATCCAAAACACAGAGAGCACTGTGGGATGAGAAGAAGCGTTGTTGACATTCAGCCTTAGTCACTGTAAGGTAAACTGCGATGTTATTTGTCACAGTTATATTTCACTATTTCTTCATTCTGAATTCATTTCATTGAACTGTTCTATTAAAATTGTCTTATGGACATAGTCATATCAGGGGAAGGGATAATTAAGCCAGTAGCATAACTGATGATTCAGTGTTTATGAGCATAAACTAATTTACACATAACATATTCTTTGTTACTAGTTTGGGGTTATGAATTGTGTTAAACAATTTTCCATCTATATATAATACAGTGTCCAAATAATATATTAAGCAAATTGCACCAATGTAAATGCATCCAAGCCATGCTGTAATGTATGAGTGATACATGAATTAGGCAGTTATTATATGATAAATGAAGCATGTCATATAAATCACATGTAGTGTCCTGTTCAGGTCATGTATTCACCACTAGATGGCAGCACCACTCAAAGCTGCGTTGTCAGTCTTGTACACACACAAACACACACACACACACACTCACACACACACACAAGCACATAAGATGCCTGCAGGTGTTTTCATGACTCGGAGCTCGGCTACAGCGCATCTGTTTTGCATGAGAAAGAGACAGACATTGAAATGGCGAGATGATGCTGTATCTTTGTAGGTTTTTTTTTTTTCTCTATGTGAGTGTGCTTGTGCGCAGTTCAGTGTGAGTGCCAGTGTAAGTATTAGCAGAGAGAGAGAGAGAGTGAGAGAGAGGGAGCCAGCAGCGGTCAGTCGTGGCCTCGTTTTATCAACAGACAGTCTGTCTGAGATACTATTTCCTCTTCTGCATTTGGACTTTTTCCAACAGAGGAGATCCCATTTAGGGTGCTGGGAGGATGGAGGTGGACTTCCATTAGCCTCACCAGTCCCATCAATGGCCTCCCAGTTTGGAATGCAAGTCATTAATTTCATAATTGCTTTGTCATTTGGAATGGGAGCTAATTAAAATGCTCTGAGCACACACTGACAGACTTTTTTATGCAATTACTCAGCCTGCTGCGTGTGTTCAAATAAACAAGCAAGTGGAGCTGCTCTCTGATAAACCCCATTTCATGCATGCGTTCATGCCTTTGCACACGTGGCGCTCGTTCACGGCGCCTCATTGCTGATGTGACCTTGAGAAAGGGAAGGAGAGGTACAGGCGGCTCTAGCAGGAGCAGCAGTGCGCAGGGCTAATTTCCAAAGCATGTCTTTTGATGAAGGTTGCTGATAGTGAGCAGCATCCGTAGCGTCTCCAGCAGCGGAGATATGAATTGCTCCAGATTTGAGCCAGAGCCCTAGAAGTGAAGCGAGGATTTGAAAGGCAAGTTTAAGCTTCTGCAGTTCAACCTAATTCCCTGCTCTGTTGGATGTACAGTAAAGGTAATGTAATTCAGTTTGAAAAGAAGTGATTGAAAATCAGGTGATCCTGCTTACTGTATGCGGCTCATGGCATAGTAATAAAACTTGAAGACGGAGTTGCAGAAAATGTATTGACTGTAATAGAGTTTGTTGTACATGACGAAGCCAGAGGACTAGCGCACCAGCTCTTGGTGGTGTAGTCCAATCCAATCAGAGAATTACATTTCTGAGAGTGTTCACTAAAACCTCCTCTTAATCAATGCTACATGCTGTAACTCAGTTTTCCCTTCACTTCACATTTTATCTGGAGTGGAATATGTATGTCAGTGGACATAGTTACCTACAAATCTGTAAATGGACACATGCGGGACAAATATTTCGAGCAAATTTGGGAAAATGCCAGAGCAGCTGTGCCCTCCAAACCCTGTCTGACTGATTTGTTAGAGCTACGTTGGCCCCTGTGCTTTCATCTGTATGCATAGAGGGTCCCGAGGCAGTCTACTTCCCAGTTTTCTGTACTTCCCTTCCATCTTCATTTCTTTCTGCTCACCCCCTTCAACTCTACGCTTAACTACCACACCACAGACAGCCACTGTTCTGAAATCAACCTCATTATTATAAGTGCCAGATACACCTAGGGACAGCTGCATTCTCCAGAGCAGCCAGACAACATGTTTTGGTTGCGGGTGGTGCAATGGAGCCACTCTGCCCTAACTACTTTCGACAGGTGAAGGAGACAGGAGGTAGGATGTGCAGCTGTGCTCCACCACACGTACCTGGTAGCAGATCAGCTGGCATCATCTCCTGAGGAAGAAGGGACACAGCTGCGCAATTCAGGGGTTTTTCCACCTTGTAGGGCTTTTATAATGATGAAACGTCACACAAAGCTCAAGCCCTTGGTAATATCATAAGTTTAGCGTAACACTCACAGGAGAAATGAATATGACAAAATGGCTGCGTACTTTCAAGAAATATTTCAACATTTCTCTCTTCTTTCTTCTAGAGAGTTAGATGAGAAGAAGTCAGTTGTTACAATGTAAAATGAAATATTTTTCCAAAAAAAACAAAAAAACAAAAACAAAACAAAAGCTTGTGCTGTAAATATATAGTATAGCATTAAATCTGTTTCTATGCACTTTTTTGCATTGCAGCAATATCTTCTGTGATTAGATGTTAAAGAACCTTTCAGTGTGACAGTAATCAATGGTGAGTACTCTTGTAAAGTTTACACTGCCTGGTTTAAATATTTGCAGGACTTTTAAGGTTGTTGCCAGTCACTTTATTTTGATGAAGTACATTGTTGTATAACTTATTAGCACTCAAGACTGATACCACGCCATCTCTACTAAATAAATCACTGCCAGCAACTGGTTAGTTGTTTCTGTGCAGTAGTAGATGCAGTACTAAACATTACTTAACAGCTTACGGTAATGTAACTATTTTGTCAGTAACAAGAGGTGTATGGTAATACAATTTGCATAATAATTTAATAATAATTGAAAGAGAAAGAGAACATTTGAGGATAGAAACACAACAATAATGGTGGAAAAGATGCTTTGGCACAGTTGAAAATAACCATCAGGTAGAAAGCAACAACATCCATTTCCCAAACCACTTGGTCCCCGTAGGGGTCGCAGGCATGCTGGAACCTATCCAAGCTGTCATATGGACAAGAGGCAGGTCGCCAGTCCATCGCAGGGCCACATATAGACAAACAACCATTCACACTCTCACTCACACCTACAGGCAACT
This sequence comes from Helostoma temminkii, assembly GCA_900302695.1. Classification (NCBI taxonomy): domain Eukaryota; kingdom Metazoa; phylum Chordata; class Actinopteri; order Anabantiformes; family Helostomatidae; genus Helostoma; species Helostoma temminkii. Next base: position 3,983 of record OMLM01008612.1, read on the forward strand.
TAGAGTCTCCATTTAACCTGACTGCATGTCTTTGGACTGTGGGAGGAAGCCGGAGTGCCCAGAGAGAACACACACAAACACAGGGAGAACATGCAAACTCCACACAGAAAGACCCTGGCCAACCTTGAAATCGAACCCAGGACCTTCTTGCTGTGTTTTCACCAAGCCGCCTGAAGCAACAACAATAAAACAGAAAAAGGCATAACATAGTAAACAATGCGAAAGTAAAAAAGAAAAGAAATACAAAGCAAAGTAAGGTAGGAGCCATTAAAACAGCAGAGACATAAATACTGATGTGCCCAATCTCTTGGCCTTTTTGTCCACCTTTTCAACGCATTTCAGCAAATTCTAGAGAAATTGGACATGAAAGGTAAAAAGAGAATAATTGTTTCCTCTGAGACAGTTCGATAGGACGAAGCACGAATGGTCTCTAAAAATGTCTTGGTTAAGAATCAGATCAATGATTTCATCCAATGGATTGGCATTGCTTACTTCAAATGAGGGTTTTAACAAGAGTTTGATGGGTTGATATAAGCTTAGTCTTTTATTTTGGAGCCTCTACAAAGTGGAGAAAGAGAATAATCTTGTTTTGCAAATGTTGCACAATAAGCCTAATCTAAAATGTCTCTTTAGTTTATTAAAATTACTACAGTAATTATTTTTTGTACTGTACACATAATGCACACATGTAGTTTTTGTCAGTGTGGATTTGTCAAGATTCCACTTCTGAATTCCTGGTCTGTGTCTGATTACTCTTTCGTCTTGTTTTCCTCTTCACTCCTCTGTTCTCCCCCTCTGCAGTGGTTCAGTCCAATAATTTCCCGCTGATTCCCTTTGCCTATGCTGTTGGACATTTAAACTGCTTCACTCAATTTCCCCAGCGCCAGATTGTTAGTTGCCATGTTTGCTTCACTCACCCTGTGCTTTGTTTCGAGATACTGCATGTTTCCAATCACACAAGGCAGCAGCAGCTCTCCATCATTTTCTCCACTAACCTGTTTATCTCTACCATCTTCACCACTTACTTGCTGGTCTCTGCTGCTCTGCTTGCAAACCTTCAAACTACTAACCACCTCCTGATTGTTGGCCTCCCTGTGATGTTCAGAGTGATCTAAAACTTCCCTGTGGTGTTAGCTTCTGAATGAACTGTAAAATCAACTGAAAAGAGTTCAGTTAAATCTTCAGGAACTCTTCCCTTCCCTTCTAATTTCTTTAGATCACCCTGTTACATAAATACTAGCAATGGCCTGTCTTGTTTCTGCTGAGCATTTAGGCTCCAGCATGTCTACAAACCCTACTGGGTAAAAGCGATTCAGAAAATGGATATAATGGTTGGTAATCATTACATTTTTTAAGGAAATTGTTTCATACTTCTAATGAACATGTTATGTTTTGTTGGTTTAATCCACGCAAAAACTAAAGTGTGAAAGATACACTGGCCAGCCTGTCATTTTGGTTTTTGTACAGACTAAAAAGGTTTTGGTAGATTCATATTGTTACTTTGGACAAAGCCTGGCCGGCTGTTTGCATTCTGTGGACTAAGCCAAGCGAAGTGGCTGCTGGCTCCAGCCACATTTACCATACAGACATGAAGTGGCATGTTGTTCTTATCTCACTCTCTGGAAGAAAACAATTGGAACTTACTAAATAACACGGTATTTGTTTTTATAGCTATATGAAGAGAATTCTTCTGTACTGGATTTCTTTCAGCAAACTGGTGCATTCTGTCAAAGGTATTAAATTACAAATGGAGCAAGAACAGAGGAAAAACATTACACGGTGGGGGTGGATAGTCATTTACATCTCAGAGTCAGTCAAGGGTAGCAAACCCAAATGGAACTGCCACTACTGTCTCCCCCTTGGTTTTATCGTGCTACTCTCTGAATTAGCTCTGTATGAAAGCAAACCATAATATGGATTTGCAAGGCCGCCCCACTCAAGACTGTGGAAGATCACGGGGCAAGCATTGCACTGTGTCAGCCTAAACCGTAAATTAGCCATGCATGACAGAAAAATACAAGGCCTGAAATTACCTACAGCTTCCCTCCTCTGTGATCTGTTTCCCTAGACATCAGTTGCTCCCTGCTGGATTTTTTGCTACACTTTCTGTTTCAAATGAATTAGCAGACAAATGCAGATTAGATTTATTATCAGGGTCAGCACTGCAGAGTGTGCAAAGTCACATCCAATAAAATGTGGTAACATAATTTGCCACTGCATATAAGAAAAAAATAAGTACTGTGTGATGCATTTTTGAATAAGTACACAGATTTTGATTTGACAGTAGCCATGAGGAGTTGTTTCAATTATTCAAAGACAAGTGTGTTTTAAGTTTGAAATTTATTATGGAAGGAGACAAACTATAATAAAATGCCATGAAAATGTCTAGGTTTCATGTCCCTAATGATCCCTAATTCCTAAAAATCTCTAGTTATTTGTGTACTTCCTATAAGAAGCAATCACAGTGAATTAAGATCGTAAGGATGAGACATGAGAAATGTATACAGGTAAGAAAACAGGACTGACATCTAGTTGTGTTTTTAGCTATGGACATGGTACAATATGTGTAGCTATCACAAAGGACATCTTCTGAAAGTCAGCAAGGACACTCATTCTGTGGGATCTTTCTCTGTTCATCACTTTTTTTATGACGTTTTCTTCCACTGACTAGCTTTAGATCAATGCACATAGTTAAAACCGCTGCTTTATGTTCCCATGCGATACACCTACACTTGTCCTTGTTAAATTCTGTAAAAAAACAACAACAAAAAATGTCAATTGCGGTGCCTTTGGGAGAAAGGAGTCGCTCGACATTGACTCAATTGACCTGGTACTCCCAAGTGTTTTTGGCTGAGTGAACAGTGTTTCAAGGTTATGGAGAGAGATGCAGTCAAACGGAATGGCAACCTGTAATGAGTGTTTTCCTGTGGGATGGACAGTGACTTTGTGGATGGCAGGTGATTCAAGCCTAAGGGAGAAAGAATTAGAAACTCTCCTGCCATCGATGAGCAAAGACTAATTTCAACTGATAAAGTAGACTTTCTTCTTGTCTCATTCTTCATCTGTTTGTGGGTCAATGTCATATGATAGATATTTGTCCACTCATGCATAATGCCGCTTCTGATATACCCATACCATATATTTGTGTGTTTTATCTTTCAAATGCTTATATAAGGCTCAGATTCTTACATTGTGTAAAGTAATTTCATTTGATTTCATTTGATTTCATTTGATTGATTCATTCCACGCTCCACATTGAGACTGTATGGGTGAAAAGGACATGTATCCTCTCTGCTTTTGAAACATACAATATTTCATCTCATAATAAGCATTGGTTTAGTTATTGGAAAAGCAAGTATTTTATAAAAATAATGTTTCCAGCCTAAGCATTGTGGCAGAAATGTGATGCAAATGCTTCATCAGGCTGTGTGTTTACCAAATTCACCAGCTATGATGCTGTAGCATGGAGTGCCATCACTTGCTCCTTGTCACCACAGAATGGGCAGAACGTGAGAGAAAGATAAAAAAAAAGGTCGAAACAATGGTAAGACAGTTTTTAAGTGAGCAACTAGCAAGGCTGCGAGTGTAGATGTAAATTAGAGTTGGACCACATATCTCACTATGAGTTGATGGCAACAATAATTTAAATGTGCTAAAGTTAAAATTTCCTATAATCAGATTGTACAGCTTTTAATCTGCTGCAATGAAACAAGAAAAACAAGTGAAAAAGACAAAAATTATTAGCTTAGACACTCTATAGTAGTGTAACCTTTCTAACTCACAGCCTCTTTTGGTAGTTCCTAATTATGTTGGGACAGGTCTCTTGAAGAATCGTCCATAGCAAATTGTTTCAGCTCATCAAAATTTTATGGTTTTCATGGACATCCTGCCACTGATTTTTAATATAGTAGGTTTGAAATGTACCGTTTTAAGAAAGGTAACTTTGCAATTGATGACAGCAACACCTCTCAAACATTGGCACAGAGGCAACAAAGTGCTGCAAAAGTTAGTAGCACTAAAAAGGAAGAACTGGAAGAACATTTTAGAACTAATAAGGTTAACTGGCATCAGGTCAGTAACATAATTGGGTATAAACAGAGCATCTTAGATAGTCTGATTCTTTCAGAAGTAAAGGTGAGCAGAAATGCAGTCTGTGACAAGCTGTGTCTACAAATTTCTAAACAGTTTCAGAATAATGTTCAGACGACACTGCATTAAAAACAGACATGATTCTGTGGATATCACTGTATGGGCTCAGGAACAATTAAAAGTTAAAGCTCTTTTCAGCTTGTGATAAAGCACAGATGTCACTGTTAATCCTGTTCAACCAGGACAGCCAGTGGGTGCAGCATGCTACCAGAACCATTTATCATCATTATTGGTATTATTAACACCATTTCCAACTGTGACAAATTAAAATGTCTTCAGTTCCCTCTACAAGACCTAAAGACATATAGAGTAGCGAAAATACTGTAATAATAATAACATAACTCACTCTAATACCCCAACCTCAGTGCAACAGTAAGACAGGCTGACCTAAAAGCACTGAATACAGTAAAAAAGTATTTTTTTTATTCTTTTGCATATTTGTTACACTTAAATGATGCAGATCAGCAAACACATTTTAATATTACACAAAAATAACCAAAAAAATACAACAACAATTTTTGGGGTAATTGTTTACGATTCAACAAAAAGAAAGAGTCTGGGCAAAGATGGCATCCAAGGGTAAGATTCAATGCAAAAGCCACTGCTGACCAAAAAGAATACAAAGGCTCATCTCACATTTGCCAAAAAGCATCTTGCTTATCCCCAGGACACAAGACTTCACCATCTTTTGCCACCGCCATCTTAGAAACCACACCTCCTCCTCCTGCCATGCTACCTACCTGCAACCATCCAAGTGTACTTGCCTGCCTGGCTCGCTATCACTGCAATAGTGAGTTTAAATATTATTATCGGCTCAGTTCATTCTCACCTGCTCCCTGCAAAGATAATAACTCTTCTCTCTTTCATAGTGATCACCAAACTCAGAAGTACACCCAGTCCTGACCTCCAGCTACAGTTCCTGCTTTACATCTGCCTCACCCAAACCTCTGCCATCCTTAAAATAAACATCTTAACCCAGTCTCACCTGTCAGCCTTTTCTCTGAGTCCAGATAAAGTCCTCACACACTGTGTTAAAGCAGCTGTGCAGTATCAAGTGGTTAGGAGTTTTTGCACAATGTTATTATTATATAGATAGAGTGACTTCTTCTGAATATGAATATCCTGCCATTTCTCATTTACTCTGTATATTTCTGGCTATATGCCATCATGTAGTGCTCCCACTTTCTAGGTGTGTTTGCCATGGTCATCCTTGGAAATTGAGAGGAGGCTGAGTAGCTGTATAAATTACACGCCTCCGGGTGAAAGCAAGCAAGAACAAGAGAGTAGGGAGAAGGGAGAGGGACTGAAAACTGATGAGCAAGACTGAGTGTCTGACAGAGCATGCTAAGAAACAAGAGCAGGATCATGTATTAAACACGAACAGGATCATGTATTTATGTAATCACTACTAGTGATTACAAGTTGTTCTAATAAAGAATATTACCACATGGGAGCTATTGATTTGACAGATACATTTTCAGGTGGCTGTCTTTATATACTTAATTTTTTCCATAGTGTGGTTTTTAGAACATAACTGATCATAATGTAAATAGATAGATAGATAGATAGATAGATAGATAGATAGATAGATAGATAGATAGATAGATAGATAGATAGATGATAGATAGATAGATAGATAAAAAAAACTTGAATAGAAATGTGTCTTTATTAATAGAAATGTGTCTTGTGTACATTCTCAAACTGTGTAAACTGCTGGATGTCTGCAAAATATAATGGTACACACAGGTGATGAAATTAAATGAGTTTCCAAATGAATGTTGGCTCAAAACAGAGCTGCATAAATCCTTTTATTAAAGTCATTACCAATTGCAACTGATTGTTATTAAAATTCAGAAATGCTGAAAGCAATGCTGTGTTGATCTCTAGCATATGTTCACATCCACATTTTGTATTTCACCCAGAACATACAAGAAAAACTAGATGCATGTCGATTGCTGAAACAGGCTTACTGATGCAATATTGTTCTGTTGGAAAAACATCTGGGGCTATTTCTTCACAGAGAGCCCCAAAGCTCAGCGGTATTTAAAATCCAACACACCTTTGATCGACACGCATGGTGCATTTTCTCATTGCTTCAAAACCGATAGCAACAATGCATACTTAAAAACCTTGGGGAAAAGGTAAAAATTAAAGAGACGAACTCTGTTGGCGCCCATATTACTCTCACATCACCCTTTTTTGCTGCTATTCTGAGTTTCTGTTCGCTTTAAACAAAAATTTCCCTCCAGTCCCTCGCACAGCTGCAACTGTTGATCAATGCAACCTTAATTTGAGAGCATGGATTATAATAGAGGCATTAACGTCCATTGATTAGAGCTCAGAGGGCCAGTTGCAGGATGAATGGAAAGTCAATAGAAGCATCACTTGCAATGACAAAGACCAGCAGACCCCCTCTAAGCCACAGGGGGATCTAAATGTCAAGAACAAGCTTGATGTGAGGTAGAGTACATTGTACTTTACACTCCGTTTGTTCTTGTGTTTGGGTATATTTTCTAAACTAAGACAACATATTTAAAATTATACACCACCTTCTTCCATGTCCCACTATTCTTTTGATTCCTGCTATGCATATCATTTTATATTATATTATATACATTTACATTTGACTTCAGGGTAACTGCAAACTGTGGCAGCGTGGCCCTGTAATCCAACAGCCATCATGTCAAAAAGAAACTTAAATTCATTTTCATATTTAGTGTAGATGTGAGAGTGGAGGTGATAAAGGCTTTAAATGCTAGCTTACGCTGTTGATGTTCAGTATGGTGGATGAATCATGTTTCTACAGCATTATCATTTAATAGCATTTTTTTTTCAGAAGGGGAGATTGGACATAAAAACAGGAGACATGCAGACTTTCAATATACATTACAGTACTTGTACTTGTACTACATACAAACTCTGAAGGGCACTGTGCTGTGTAATAAGATTACACACCCTGATAGTAGTACTTAGGTAAATGATCTGTATATTTTTAACACTATGCTTGCAAATGTCCTTTGTCCCTTTTTTGATATTTATCTGCAAAGGCATAAACCGCAGTCAAAAAATATGAATAAAGAATCGCTTGTTTAATTATACTAATAAACTCTTCCGTTTATATTGTTCTCTATTTTGCAAACATATAATTGCACTTGCCTTAGCAAGATAACATGCATTACTTCTGGTAATGTCCTGTATCCAAACTGAGATAACAAACTGTTTGGTGAGTAATCGGATTAATGAAACAATCAGCAATCAGCACTCATTGACCGACCGAGCCTGAGAACAAGTTTTTCTGTGGGAACACAACAATAAATAGAGCCAATCGTCTTTATCGGTGAGCAGCACATGGCTCATCCATGCCCAGTGCAGTCAGTCATCCTAATTAACTCTCTAGAATTGACTATTTTTTGGCCTTGGTGTTCCTCCAAGGTATTCACAGTAGTGGAGATTAGCTTTATTTTTTGTTGGGCAATGATAATCTGTGTGTACTGTAGGGTTAGGAAAAAGATGCCTGGTGCAATAATAACGTGCTTTCATTTCTACTGATGTGCCGTGGTTGACGTACATGACCCTGCACTGCTCTAGGTAAGAGAGGGGATCAGCACATCTACTTCTGAAAAGTTGTGAGCTAAATCACTGAAAGATGTCTAGGATGCTTTAGAGTGGCTAACAAGGTCAGACATAGAAAGTCATATGACCACATGGAGGTGCACTGTGTCTGTTTCTCTGCGCTCATTGTTGTGTTTCACTTTTTTTTACAGGCTCTATGTGTTACTACTTGTCCTTCCTCCTCCTCCTCCTTTATTCTTCTCTTTGAAGCGTGAAGTCATAGCATCAATGTGAAACTGCTATGCTTGCGCTTTCATCCCCCTGTGGAGCATCTGGTCGGTTTGAGCTGTGTAGTTGTGAGAAAACACACTTCGGGCCCCAGCGTGAAACTTCACCCACAAACGTAGTGGTGGCATCCTCCAGCCGAGCATTTTCATTTTCCACAGCTCATGCTAAATTTGGCTCTCTCGTGCAGTTGGAGGTAGCTGTTGGAGACAGAGCGAGAGAGCACGACAGGGTGAAGAGGTGGAAGGCAGAGTAGTGAAAGGTGATTCAGGGACACGTTAGGCTTATGGGAATGAGGAGGATGACAATGAGATGGTCTTGGGTGGGTGAAGGAGTGAATCATGTTGTTATATTTTGTAGAAGTTTCGGGGCAAAAGGCTAATTTCACATCCAAAGGCTAAGGGAGGGAGATGAAATGTAATGAGGGTAATATGGAGAGATATGCAGGGGGAATGAGCTGAACAGTAGACTCACTCAAACAGTCAGTTTCACTCATTCAGTGTATTCCCACAGAGAACTAATGTACGGGAGAGGCAGACAGAGTGGGTGGGATAGAAATACAAAAAAGAGGGAGAGAAGAAGAGAAATACAAGCTTAGGGCATAAGGAGGAGTGTTACATCACGGCATTGTAAAAGACTGGGTCACATGGGAGTTTGTTTCCTCCAGGACTGAATTTAAAACCTCTCTGCTGCCTTAACAGTCTACAAAAGCATGCCGCCCGATAACTTGGAGAGCTTATTATCCCACAATCCTCGACTGGCATCCTCAGGTCAAGCAACAGCCAGTACCTGTGAGTCCTCAGGATGAAGTCTGCACTATAGGGGACTCTAGAACAGACCGTGGATGCTTAAAAAAACAGGCCTAAAGAGCTTTTGCTTTTTCTTAACTTGCAGAGGTGTAAGTTTTCAGATTTACACGACTACAACTACTAATACAGCAATATTAAAATTGTTGTGTTTTTGTTAAAGGGGTCATTCTATTCTTTTTGTGTTCTGATGTACCTTTGTGAATGTATATGTGAAGCTGAAGGCCCAAAGCTTGAATGAACATGTGTTCATATCAAAAATGTACTTTTCTTAAAGACAAAAACTTAAAGCAACAGTAATAAGTAACACACTTCCACGATAAGCTCATAAAAAATGTTTTTATCTATTCATGGCACTATGTGCACAACTGTTTTCACAGTCTCTTAAGTATACGGCAGGATTTTCAGCTGGGTTGCTTCTGAAGGACGGTGCGGTTCCAACTTGGCATATTTTGCCCACAGGAACGCTTACACAAACTGGACAATTAGAACAGAGTAGAGATGAGGGGAAAGACACAGGAGTTTAAATTAGCCTTTTTAGTCTCAAGGCCAGAGGAGCTGTGGCGTAAAGAGCTGTTGTACCATGTATTTGTAATTTTTTTTAACTGGAAAATTAAATAATCTTGCATCATGGGGCCTCATAATAATATATGAAATGTAATAAAATACAAACACTTAAGTAAGAATAATATGATCATCTTAAGTATTGCATTTAAAATCCAAGGTAAACATACAATAACCTTTTTCTGCTTGTTTTCAGAAAGGGTAGCAGAAACAAGTTGTGAACAGACCATAAAACATATTTTCATTTATTATGGCTCACATTTTACTAAATAATTGCTTATTAAAACATCCATGGAAAACTGAGAAACATAGTTAGTTTAGAGCTACTAAATTGTTTTTAGTTGGTACTGGACTACTTGGTGCTGGACCAGCAGTGTACACTGGGCTTTTACACTACAAGAGCAGTTATGTCATGTCATTTTATTTTGTTAACATTGTCAGAGGGATTTTGAATGAGATTTCTATTGTACTTTATAAAGTTACAGTTTCACATTGCATGCATATATAGTTGGCAAATCAAATAGTCAAGTACATAAGCAAATGTACATACAGTTTTATCACTGAACAGTACCACCTTAACTCAGGTTGACCCAACCACCTGGTGGTTAGATACTATCCACAACCTTTGTCTGATGGAAATCCACCATACAGTGGAAAAGTTGTTACACTGAACCACTGCCTACTCACAAGTGTACAATGGAATGTATCATTATTAATTTAGCCTGTTTGTTGTTCCATAATTCATGCTATTCATATATGTATTTTCATTCTGCCTGGAGTGGTATTCAAATTCTGCTGAGTGGCAGACACGCAGATACTTCACTCACGTCACTGTAGACAAAAGGTTACTCTGATTCTCCTTCCTTCATTGTTTCTATTCAGCTCTTTTCTCTCTCATTGCATTTGTCTTCATCCTCCTTTTTCTCTCTTCCTCTGTCTTGTCTGTTTCTCAGGAGAGCTCATTCTTTCAAGCTTATTTCCCGTGAGCCTTGGCTGATTGTGTGATTGCAATCGCCCAACGCAGCTGCCATGGTGACAGGTAGAGTGTATTGTTGCTCCAAGCGCAAATTTAACACCACATTTGATGACATAAGCAGAATGAGGTGTAAGAGGATGTTTCCCTGTGTATGCCTATGTGCGAGTGTGCCTAATTTATCTAACTGACTTACACTCATCACAAAAGGCCATGGCTGTCAGAAAGCCAGTGTTATCTCTGCAGTCTGGCAGTGTGTACTATTTGGAGCTTATTACATCAGAAAATGAGAAATACCAACAGATACAGTAAAGTTATATGTCAATTTGTCAGCATCCTGTCCTATGGGGTATTGAATTTGTCTGTGAATGGAGATTTTATGATCTCTGTCTATCTCTATGTCTCTGTGTGTTCTACTGAACCTCTCTGAGGAGTGGCTGATGCCCTTGCTTTCTTGTGTCAGAGGAATTTGTTTTGACAGGTTCAGAGAGATGTTTGATAGCGAGGTGTCTTTTCACGTCTAAAAAGGAAATTGGATGGCATTTTTGCTCTGTCATACATCCCATACTAACCAGTAGGGTCATTGTAAGTAGAAAAAAGTATATACACTTGAGAATATTATACCAACCTCTACTGAATATCCTTTGCTGGCAGCTGGTTTACATTGTGTGACAGTCCTTGAGTAAATTACAGTGAATGTGGGGAGAAATAACACCTAGAAAAACCCAATTTCACACCACATAAAACTGTACATAAAGCAGCTAATTGCTATTCTGAATGTTTTCTCTTGCATTTGTTGTCATACACAGTCAGGCTAACACAATAGCGCAGACACTTTACACAAACTTCAAGTGTGATATCATCCAATCAATGTGAATCTTTTCTGTCCAGCCTGAGCTTCTGCTGGGATCTACAGTACGTAGCTTTTATTGAACCCTTCCATACTCCACTGCCGGGACTGAAACCACTAATGCAGCATTTCTTGTTTCTCCCATCTCCCGTCATCTCTCTTTCAGTCTCTTTTTACTCATCCTTCACTTTTTTCCTAGCATGCGCACCTCGATGGTGTCTTTTCTCTTTTACATTTACGCTCCATTTCCTGCTTACTTTCAGCACACCCTTTTAATCCTGCCAGATGATGCTTTCACTCCTCAGGTTCATTCTTCATATCACTCTTCCTGTCAATCTGTGCTTCTTTCATTACCAATCCCCACCCTCCTTATTTTGTTTTTAATACCCTTCTAGATCACATTCTGTAGCACATCTTCAGTCGGGCAATAGTACAGTGCAAATGTGTCTCATTATATAATAAACGCAGTATATATTTACAGACAAAAAAAGTTGTGTGTTGTCCAGCACAAAATTAAGAGCAGGTAACTAGGATGGTGCACACCACTAAATTATGTAGTAAATAATCATCAACTCTGTTTTGGATATTTTCTACTATGCTTGACATTTATAGCTACATTTAGTAGGACTGGAGCAGGATTGGAAGAGGTGCATATTTCCACAAATGGATGGACATGCACAAACCATTTTTGTTTTTAGTTTACAGAAGAAATTACAGTATTTTATAGTAGAGATCAGTATATTTGAGGTCAAAATATTTGAATCTCACATACTAGTGGAATATCAGCATGGCGCTTGCCACTATAGCTCACCATTCCCTCTGTTTACTGCCTTATACTTATTAATACAGCACACGCATTGGGGAGTAAGCACAAACGCAAAATTTTATTTTGCTAGTGATTCATAGTTACTTTACACAGATCATTGTCTAAATTCACTGGTTGTGATGCCTTCAGCATTGAACCAGGAACAACACCAAGCTTAACAATGGGCATGGAGTAGATTTTAGTACTAAAAATGTTGGCAGCACTTACTGTAGCCAGGTGGGAAACAGTTGTGCAATCTTTTATGTACACCACCGGACGGTGCTGCCCCCTTGGGGATACCCTTGTGAGAGCAGAGGACACTGGGGAATACTTGCTCCAAAACAGGAAGTTATGTCATTTTCACTGCAGCAATGACGCATTTGTGTTGTTCCCTGCGGATTTTGACTGTTTTCTCAAGGTAAATCTGCAGCACTAAAATATTAGATTAGAAACTTTTAAGACAGTTGCATGTATATGTGGTGTTCGGTGTTAGAGTCTAGTATGGTTGTTTTCATTGGATGTTAACAGAGATACAGAGAAAGGTCTAGAGCCTGACCTGTGAGAAACACCAGCTTTATGCTTTTTCAAGAAATACAGAACCCCAAAAAAGCTGGGCTGGTTCGTTTTTCCACCAGGTCACATTACTTTGGCACAAACAGTATCCGTTATGAATCTTCTGGTCTTTTTCTTCTCCACAGGATCTGGATCTTTTTAGCATATTGGCAGGGAAACATTTTTTTTTCAGTGTAATGTGCAAAGATGAGTTCTAGCCCAGAGTAAAACTCTCTTTACTGCATTCAGCATGAGGTGAAGAACCAACAGCAACAAAGATTTCCAAAATAGATGATTTTTTTACATTACAGAAAGGAAAGAGGAAAAGGAATATGGAAATTGTAGGTGTTTTTCAGCTGTCTTTGTTGATATTGTAGAATATTACTGTACAATGAACTCCAACTATGTTTGCATGGTCATCCCTCTATCCAATGACTAATGAAAACACACAGGGCTCCGCCACACTCAACTGTGTGTATAAGCACAGGAAGTGTCTCCGTCTACACTAAGTCACAGAAACTGTTAAATAATTTTCTAAACTGCTTATTTATTTACACGTTTGCTAAATAGGTAGCTAATTGGGGTAGCACACCCACAGTAATGAGTGAGAAGTGACAGACTGTGTTGTATGATTTGTTTACTCTCATTGGTTCTTCAAAGCTTCTCTACACAGATGTACAAGACTGACAAAATAATGGAAATTATTTTGACCTTGCGTGACTGTAGAGGTTTAGAGAATGGGGGAAAGCATCTTGTTTTCAGGGACTCGAGCCACTCAATAATGCCAACACTGGGAGGAAGTCTTGGTGTGACCTCTGTGTCATGTCAGTCAGTGACAGGCAGTAAAGACTGTTAGATTAAGTGACAGAGTAACCTCCAGTGGTCTGAAGGGAGTCATTTGAAATTTCTTATATGTGAAGTTTCTCTTATAAAAAGCTGCTGCAGCCACAACAGATGGGAGGACTTGGGGTCACGGCTGCCACTGACATCAGTGCTTTTGAGACACAGTGCAGCCAATTGTGGCCCACATGACATCCTGACATTCTGTCTTAACTTAACTATTACTTTTGGTGCAGTTACTAACACCCCTTATCGTGCACTTTTTTCTTAATCACTGTATTTTTCAGTGTTCCCTTTCTTTGTTCCTTTGGAACAATGGCGTCCTAGCCCAAGCAAAGCAGACTACATGCAAGGAGGAACTGTAAGTGACCTTTTGACTTTGTTGAAACAATGACTGTGTTTACATGCACTTAAAGTGCTCATGTTATGCGAAATCAACTTTCTGGTCATTTTTGTACATTTATATGACTTTTCAGTCTATGTATAAACACACCATGTAAGATAAAAGTTCATTTGCTCCTTTTTTGAATGGGCCATTTAGAAATCCTGCCCAAACACATAAGGATATGTGTCATATCATTCATATCATTTCAGGATCTGAAGAAACAGTGGATTTATTTAGTTCTTGGTGGACTGGTCGGAAATATAAAATGTGTGATATTTTCCTATCAAAGTAAGGCCTGTATGTGGCTGCTCAATTGACTTCAGGACTGCAACTGGACTTATTTTTTACATAATTTATAGAATATATACTATATACTCTCCCTGTCACATACAGTCTATTCACACTATCTAAATGGATTGTGGATTAATAGATTATCTACTATGTTTATGAATAAGTAGACAGGTGTACAGATATAAACATTTTATTCACCATCTAAATAGTTTTGCCAACTTAGACGTAGTTTATGTGTAATTTCCTTACATACAGAGGTAAACATACTTATATCCTGATATGAGTCAGCTACCACAAGTAACTAAACGGCTAAAGCATCATCTGTAAAAGATAGTGTGATTAGTAATGCTCTGCGCTGTGTGCAGACCCATATCTGCCTACCCATTGGTAGATATGTAAATTAGGCAGGGCCATCCCCTCTTTAAGACAGGTGTAGCATGTATCTTTTGTGTCTTTTTGATGGAAACTGGCAAGACTGGTGTCTGGTGTGGCCTGGCGCAGGTAAGACCACAACTCTGCCCTTAAAATAGTGAAAAGAATATTATCGTCTTAGAGATTAAGGGCTGCTCTTTGGCTGCGTTTTGGATGAGCTTATTTTTTTTGTCATGAAGTAGGCCTCACTGCCTGAATTATTGAATTTTTTACCTTGTTTCAATTTTAACAAGTCAAGGTTTTTCATAACAATGAGGTGTTGCTGTGTGGAGCCATGTCAAGCTGTCCATTTTTAGAACTTCTGTTCCTGGGCTTAGGCTGAAACAAAGACTGATGCGAGGCAAAATACATTGGCTACTGTTGGGAGGATATCCTTCCAAAGTAAAAGATTAGTGTCTTACCTTGTCTTTGTTATTTTTGTTTTAGGATACTGCCTGTTGTTCTGGTTATATTACAAAGTTTGGAATCAGCTTGTCCACATTTTTGCATGAGCTTAGATGCAACTGTTTTACTTGCAGTGGTGGGCTGGTTTTAAACTGTGTGACACCGCATTCCTATTTAATGGTGACTGTTACTGTATGTAGTCATGAAAACTGATCTCCTGTGAATAACTGCATTGACTCCTTTGGATTTGTTTGGTTTTAGAACTGAGGAACTGCGGGTAGCTGGCCAGCCCTTAGCCCTTCTTCACTGCACGTTTAATAATTTGAGTGGCATATTTTCACGTCTGGCTTTAGGGTGGTTCCTCCTTGGAATGAGCCTCCGTTTTAAATATGTCTGTTATTATTATTATTATTTTTTATGTTTTGGTCCCAAGCTATATTCAGGCTGTCTAAAAATTACCAAAAAAATCTGTTCTCAAATGATTAAGAGGAGAGACAGGACAAAAGGTTCTGCTATACAAATTTATATTTATTGTTTGGATTTTTCATCTGCCCACAGTTGAGAAGAAGTTGGAGATGTTGCAAAGATCTTCTGGCTGTGTTAGCTGATGTCTCAAACAGAAGATGAGGTAGTTTTCAGTTTCTGGGTTCTCTTCTTGTGTGTTGATCAGCATTATGCACAGCCACATTTCTTCTCAAGCGCTTTGAAAATGGTCCTATCCATAATTTTAAAAATGTCTTTGAATATGTCAAAACTGAAGTCCTTAAACTCACACCATGTTTTATCAAACAGGCAGTTAATGATGGCCTCAGCCTTCAATGTGTTTGGAGTTATTTTAGCTTTCTTTGGAGCTCTGCTGATAGACCCTTCTATGATCAGGATGTGCTCCTCCTATGATTTGTGTGAATCTTTCCAAAACAGTGATGATCTTTAGATGAGATGTTGGAGGCAGCACAACGCTGTTTCTTCTGTGTCAGGTAATGTTTGATGAGCTGATGTAGCTTTCAATTTCTGGGTTCTCTACTATCACCTCGACCAGCAGCATCTTTGCACTGCCACACTTTTTCAAATGCTTGAAAATGATCTTGTCAGTCTTTTTAAAAGTGTGTTTTACATCAAAATCAAAGTCCTCAAGCCCGGCCCATATTTTATCAAACAGACCGTCAATTATTGCTTTGGGCTTCATGATGTTCAGGCTTATTTTTGCTTTCTTTAGAAGCCTGCTGATGATTCTGTCTATGATCATCATGACACATGTTTTACATCTTTCCAAAAAAGTGATCACACATCTAGAAACTGTGCTGCTGCCAGTGGCTCAGTATACAATAAAGTTAGCACCACTTCACTGTAAATGCTGTCCTTAGTGTTCAGCCACCAGCTCATCAGTCCCAGGCAAGATATCACTTTGGTTTGAACTGTAGCATGTATGGTGGCCTCTGGCATGCTGCTTCATCTGATATGAATATGTTCTTGATGTTTCAGAACACACTCAAGTCATTTGCTCCTTCTTTCTTTTCACCAGTTCTTGTCAGGAGAAGAGCGTCAACACTGTCCATCAGCAAATGCACTGACTTATTGTGCTCTGCTTTGGATTCTAGGTCAGATTTGGACTTGAGTTGGGCCGCTATACGAAGTATTGGTATTTTATATAACTGTTTTGCAAAGAACGCCTTGATCTTGTTCTTTGCTTGTTCCACGCACTGCATGCACTTCTCTCTGGCATTTGGGTTTGAGCTCTTTTTCAAACTCTGGACCTCTTTAATAATGGACCTGGCAATATTAAGTGCAACAAACCAAATCTCCCGAGAAGACACAGATTGCAGAAGGTAACCACCATAATATGTGTTTCCTGCTTTCAGAGAATGAGCTGTTTTCAAATCAAATCATGTAGATGAAAACTTTTTCAGTGTCAGTAAAAATTTGAGGTTTCTGGCATATTTCTCAGAAAAATAAACGACCATGAATAAACTGTCATATGTCCTAGTTACTGTTAATGCATTATCACAGGCTTGAAGCTACATATCTCATACGTGTTAGGAACTCTTTGATCTTTACACATTTGGCTGTTGATACCGCTGTCTTTCTTAAAAATTCAGACCAGATTCAGTTAAGGATTAATAAGGTCAATTTTTTAAGCTTATGGTTGTTCATTCATTTATTCATTCATTCATTTGAATCTCAGACAATGTGAGTTAATATCTATCACAGGTCATGCTTTACTTAATTGTATTGTATCTCTGTTAAAGACGAGGTGAAATATTTTACTTTACTTTATTTTTATAATTTTCATCACTCAAGAAGGCCATAATAGATTGTCTGTTCTGAAATATTATGATTAAAAGTTGGGAATCTTAATGGAGAAAAAGAAAGTGGAAATGTGGTATAACTGCTTAATTATTTTGGTTGAACAACATATTGACTGATGTAGA
>OMLM01008612.1:32576-68151 GCA_900302695.1 Helostoma temminkii
GGGTTTAGCCACGAGAGTTTTGTAAAGAGCTTTATAAAATACACTGTATATCTTTTCTGATTAATTTGCTCAGTTCTGTCTATGTGAACTATGTTCACAAACATAATGCGTAGCTCAGGTTTTTGTCTCATTGCACTACAGAATCTATTTCCTTTTGCTCTGAGAGTTCTTCAAATGCTGCAGGCTGTCACATACTGTATGTAGTAAGTGACTTTGTTTCCTGCAAACACCGCAAACAGTGTTCATGTGATGAGACATTGAAGGAGAAACTGGGAGACTCTCAACGATCTCTACAATGTGCAAAGTGAAAGTAAACAAATTATTAACCCAAAAACACGACTGGATGGGCTCTGTCACCAAAACACTGACCACCTTTTCTGGTTGCCTTTATCCAGCTCCTTGCATGGCCTTCCTACCAATTATCCAGGGTAGTGTTACCAAACATAATACTATCAAACATAAAACATTATCAAACACAATTCTAAACTGGTCAAGCTCTGGCACTCAAATAAATCAGAATGTGACTATAACTATTAATATATGACCCTAGCCATGAATATGTTGTACACAATGTACAGCAACTTTATCTGAAGTCTGAAAAAGTTGTAAGTAGTGTTTTCCACCACTGTATGTGGGAGCCTCTTGCATCCAAAACCACCTATTTGCTAAGAGTTGATACTAACACAGAAGCAGAATGGCTGCATCTTTGTTAGTACTTCTCATGGTGGCATAAAGGAGAGTAACCATACTGCCATGGTACCACTTAAACAGGACGGTACAGCAGCAAGACCATGTATATATGGGTATGTGCTTTTACATGATGTCCAGTCAATTCAATTTGCCACAGTTGGACTCCAATCAAGTTTCAAGATCTCAATGATAAATAAAGCAAACAAGTAGCATCTGACTGCAATTTGAACAGCCACAACACAAAGGTGAAAGGTCTGAATAGTTTCTGAATCCACTGTACATGAAACTCATGAGGAGGACTGGGTCCTTCTAAGATGCCATGTTCAGTTTTGTATCTTGTCAGTGCTACCGTTCCATGTTAACATTTAAATTGCTACCTCGCTGCAGGCATAGAGATGAACGGAAATGTCATTGTGTGATGACAAACAAACAATGCAGCAACCCTATCTTGAATCCTCTCTTTAATGGGTAAAAAACTAAAAGGCCCATTTGCATTTTAGAGAAACCTCGGGCGCACACAGAGAACTACCGGTGTGACGCTTGGAAATATGACATCGTACCACAAATAAAAGTCAATCCCTCAAAGGCTACACACTCTGTTGTGAATAGTCTCTCTCTCTTTCGGTTTCTCTTTGTCTCTCTATCATACATGCACACACTCACAAGCCCAGCGGCCATTCGCTGTTAGAGCAGCATGTACCCATCAAATCCTACCTCCCCTCCTATCCTTGTAACCTCTCTCGGAGTGTATATCACAGAGCTGACAGACAGCACTGGGGCCAAATCGCTCCCTCAGCTGTGGAGGTCTGCTCCAGTGAGTAATACTGATCTGTGTGCCATCAGCCACCGTTGGTTTCACTTACACGCTGCCTAGTGGAAACCATATTTTCAAAGGTCGAGAAACAATTTATTTTGCAGCATTGTAACATCAGGTAGCACATTATTAAGCTGGCTGACCCAGTGGTACAAAACTTTGTACCTCTGGGTCAGCCAGCTCTGTGCTGAAACATAAGACAACAACATTTGTTTTTCAATGTTTAAACCTAAAATCAGACAGACATTATATGGCTATAATGTTTTTTAGCTTAGCAATTCTGCCATTATGAGCTTTCAGCAGCACACATAACAAGAGTCCTGTAGCTACTGTCTTAAATCTTAAATGAATACTGTCTAAAACTCCAGCAATTCATTCACTGTATGTGGGAAGCTAATGTTTAATCTGTAAGAGAAATCTTAATCTTTGATGACTGTCAGTCCCAGCTGGATCTGCTTTGCTATTTGCAGAGCTGAGGCTGAGTCTCCACACCACAACCTGTTCCACAGTTTCAATCCCCTGCTTAAATACACTGTGCGTTTATGTGTGTAACTGCATGTGTCAGAGACAGAGAGGGAGAGAGAGAGCTTGTGCGCATGATCTAGCAGCTCTGTGTGTACAGTGTGGGGTTTTCGACACAGAGGTATGCTTACTTCACACAAGGCATCAGCATTTTCCTACTTATAATGCACTATAGAAGAGTTATTATAAAAGTTATTTAGTACCACAAATACAGATAATGGAGATGAACAAAAAACAACTGAAGCATCTGAGGTGACTACTTTATGTTGTGATGTTAAAGCTCCAGACTTTACATTAGCTGAAGACACTTCTCGGTACTGTAATCTGAAAAGAAGGCTTAAAAAAAGCTTTGCTTAGTAGAATTAGTATTTTGAAACGATGACCCAGAGAGATGCACGATATTTTTGGAAACCAACCCTTTGAAAACCAATGTCTTATAGTGCAGTACATGCAGCCTGCAGCCTCACCCGACTCAATTACCTTTGGGAAGGTTCACACACACACACATCACACATGGTCGGCTATAATACATGATGTAATCTTTTTCATGTGTTACCTGGAAATTTTGTTCCCATCGGGCAATAATGGAAGATACCAAGATATCTCACCGGTCCTGAGCCAACAAGTTTCCACAGTGTCTTGCAAGGAAAGAAGAAATAGCCTGAGCATTTATGGGCTGTGTTGCAGGTGAGAAAGAGGCTTATAGTTTCCAGCTGAGATACTGACTAGGGATCTATTTCTAGCTGATCTCTCAATATGACAAGAAAAGCAGTGGGTATAATCTTTGATTATTTGCTCTTGCGGGCAAGCACAAGAATGCAATAATCAATACACGCATAACATACATTAACTTTTATTACACCTCAAAGGTTTTCTGGAATAAAATGTTTTGACGAACTTAACTCACTCAATCAGTTGTGAGTATTTTAATCCAAGCCAACTCATGCATGTTTCACAATGAAAATGACATGTTTATAGTCAAAAATATATGACTAAATAGCTTTAGCTTGTGTTTCCAGCATTTAATACACTGATAAAATATACATGACACAACATTTTGGTGTAAACCTGGCCCTTCTTTGAGAACTATGGTACAAAATGTTTGGTGTTCATTTTAACTGGCAGGACTCCATCCACCATATGTAGTGACTGCATTTGGGTCCAGACCTGGTTTTGTGTTACACATAAAAATACTTGGCTGTGCAGACAAAAAAACTTGTTTGCTTGTTTTGGCTTCATATAATAACATTTTCATAGCTTAAAGTAAAGTAAATGTATAGAGCTAAACATTTAAAATATTTAACTAACTGTATTATTTATTAATGTATTCTGTTTTATTTTTGAATTGTGTGATTCTACTACATTCTGTCAGTTTTAAATTCAAATATATGTTTTTTTTTTTAAACTAAATTGTTTTAATATTACTACTAAGCTGCAAATGAACAGTACTTGTATTGAACAGGACTTTGCATGCAGACTCCAAAAAGGGTTAAAATAAGTTAATGGCAACAAAACAATAAACAAATAAGTAAAAAATGAATTAGTTAATCCACCCTTACAAGATGCACTCCCAGATCTTTTTGTTTACCTGCCATGTAACTAAACCAAAAACTGAACTAAATGGACAGCAGGAAACAGTGATACACCCACCCCATCAATCACTGCAAAACACAAACAATAATTACAAAGCTAACATGTTGAGGCTACACAGTAACATAATATCTACCTGCTGTGTTGACATCCTTTGCGCACAATAATTGTACATCTCCTGATAAGTGCTGCATAAAATGTTGTGTGGTCACAGTTTACATCCTGGCTCCTGCTCTCAGCCCTTATATAGAAATTCCCTGTATTCACCCTCTCTCTCTCTCTGGTCTGCTTCACTCTGGCAAGTCACATCACTTATCTGAGGTCATAATTCTGACCTGGCACTGTGGATTGTATTTTATTTTTTTTGGATATTGGAGCTGTAAACCTGTATTGGGCATAACTTCCAGGGCTTTTACCCTGTTTACAAACCTGAATTTATCTTTTGAAAAATCTGAACTGTCTCATTATCCTGACTCTGTTTATGAAGATTATTCTGTCTGCTCAACTGACCCTGTTCATTCACCTGAACCTGTTCTTCAGTTCTGAATTCTAATCTGTCTATTCTGAACTTGAATACTTAGTTCTTGGACCTGTCTTAACTCTGGCCTGGAAATACCTGTCTCTATGAGATATTTGTGACTTCCCCATGTATGATTGTGTGCATGCTTGAGTAACCTGGAGTATCCTTTGAGCTTTCTCTTTAGATAACCTAACCATGTGGTGGATGCCTGGGAGGCTGCCATCTTGTCTCCAATAACAACCTATAACCCGGAAGTGACATGACCTGCTGAGATCACCATACTTCCTGCTTCCTGGTTCCCATAATCATCTTCTCTATCCTCTATCACTGAGCCACCAGTCATCTTACCTGTACTTCTGGTCCATCAGTACTCATCTGCTCCTGCTCTGTTTCTGGTTCCAGTGCCTCCTTACCTGCTACCATCTGCCTTACATTTTTAATAAACAGTGTTTTACTCTAACCCACACTTGTCTGTCACTTTACTAAGTCCTGAAAACTGTTAAACAGCAATGTTTCAAAAGATCAGACTCATCAAGTTCCAAAAAAAAGTCATACAACTCATAGGACCTCAAATAATAAATATCTTACCCCACATTGAACTATCCATGTCACTCAGGTTATCAACCAGAAAATAGCTTCCTCTCTGGCCTCACATAGAAAAGAATAGGCATCATCTAAATCACCTAGTCTTCGATATACCTCCCAGTCAGAGAGCCCACAGTGAAAAACCACCAGGTGCCACTGGTTACATTAGCATTTGTGAGAACACTAATCTGAGTGCGAAAAAACCCATATGCCCTTGTTGAGTTCAATAAACCCACTGTATGTTGATTAATCACCTTAAATTACAATGTTACAACTATACAGCGAACCGCACATAGATACACACAGACACAGACTACACACATGCACATCCATTAAGTGGTGTGTCAGATATCCAGCCGTGAAATCAACCGCTGAATATGGAGTGCTTCCGTTCAGGGAAAAAGACATTCATTGATCGCTGTCTCCCGACATAAAAGAGTATTGATAGTATGGCCCACAAGGATTGGTGTAAGACGCACAGATGGAAAGGAATCGCACACCGTGGAGGAATCTGACCCAATGCTTTCCTTCTCCACTGGAAAGTGTTGATTTTCTCGTCAAACATCACAGTGTACTCTGAGTGCCGTGGGAAGGCCATTTCTCACTTCTTTCCTCAAATCTATGTTAACAATGAAAATATGTTAAGAGTAAATACACACTGGGCACCAACTCCCACATCTTTCCCAATACTAAAACATGATGCTTTCTTAGTACTGTACTTTTTTTCCTTCTGTTAAGACCAAATGACCTCAACTGCATGAACCATGCTAGTGATAATGAGGAATATGATAATAGCCATGCTACACTCTGACCCTTGGCTTCTTATTCAAATGGCGATGATGAGATTCAATTTCTTCCAGACTGGCCTGTTAAAATGAATGAGTACCCATGGTAATTAACACGGCCTCTACTACCCAGTAGAGACCAATGAAAAAACTGATCTATTTGAGTCAAAAGTATTGGCATTAAAAAAACTCGGTTGTATTAAATCATTATGTTAAGAGATCAACATATTTTATCTGGCAGACGGTGAACTGACAAGCTGCAGAACTCTGATAAAATACATTTTCTAGTTCTAACTGGTTAATCTATATTGAACACACCTGCAACGTGGGCTTGAGTTTCTATAAACTGAATAGTGTAACATCAGAAAAAAATTACTTGCTAAATATTGTGCCCACAAGCAAGGATGTGACTCAGTTTTCATGTTACACGTCCCTGGTGGAACATTGGTTTATAAAGTGCTCCACAATAAAATGTCTGCTGTTATGCAGTTCTGGCAGCCTCCAGGCAAAAACTGTAGAGGTAGTGTGATCTCTGCAGACATTAATTTATTTTTTTTCCTGTGTAAGACAGGAAAACTTCCCAGTAAATATGGTCCTAAATTAGGCAGCATTTATAACCCATTTTTGTAGTTTTCTGTAAGATTTAATTTAGGTATTAGATATGGTCAACTGTCTGTCCGGTCTTCAATTACCACAGCAACACATGCTTTATACTGTAAAAATGCCCTGACAGTTTTATGCAGACAAGCTGTGATAACAGGAGAACAGCAGTGTCATCTTTTCAGTAACACAGTATTTCATGACAGTTTGGAACATACAGACATCTGTGGTGAACGCAGTCAAAAGCAGCTGTGTTACTTCCCATGGAGTGGGTGCTAGATAGCTATCTGTCTGTCTGCTTGCCTGTGTGAGCACACATCAAAGCTTCCTGTCAAAAACTTCTGATGGAGTTGGAACAGTGACATATTTCAGAGCTATAATCAGTCACAATATGACAGAAAAATTACCACCTTCCCTCAAGACCAATCAGTCAGTTCCATTGGCAATCAGCTCATCTGACGCTCACACAAATAGACATGTCAAAAAAACTTTACTCTGGTGTTTGGTGTATGGAGCTCTGAGGTAAAACTGTGGGAGCATTCTACAGTTTTAATTTTAAAAACATTTGTTCATGTACATATTTGATTCTCAAAAACAGTGCACACAATAACGTCTCTAATTGGCATTTGATCTGTTGAATAACTTTAAGTGTACAGTAATGATTGCAGGCACATGTTTCCCAGTTTATCTTTATGTGTGCAGCAGGTCGGTGCTCTTAGTGAGTGTTAAATGATCATGTTACAGTCTGGTCTAGCCAAGCTCTGCAGTGCATCCAAGATGCCCAGAGTGACAAGGCTCTGTTTGAGCAGAAAGATAAGACGTCCTACTAGTCTGCCATTGCTGGGGGGGCACAGCAGGGGTAGGAGAGGTTGAGGTTGTGGGGAAAGCTGGGGGAATGTTTTCTGTTATTTACTCTGTAATCAAAGCAAGGAGAGGAGATGGAGGGTGATGCCAGGCAAGTATCTGTAAGGTGAACGCGCCACTCTGGCAAGCCCCTGGGAAGACCCTGTAAACACTACTCGGTCACAGTTCTGATTACAGAGGCGGGGAGAGGGAAGGATACAGGTGGAAAGATAGAAAAAGGGGAGAGGCAGTGTGTGACAACAAAGGGGGGTGGACGGATGGAAACAAAAGGACAGAAAAGGAAGCTGGAAGAGAAAAGAGGGGAGGCTAAGAAAAAGCATCTGGAGGTAGTTCATGATAGAACTGACAGAGAAGAAATGAGGAAATAGAAATAAACAGAAATAAAAAACAAGTTGTGGTTGAAAAAAAATTATGTCAAAACCTTGCTACGTTCCATTTGTTTGGCCAGAATAGTTTTCCCACTGGTTGAAGTTCTAGCTTTTATAGGAAATCATCCAGTTGACAAGTCTTGTGCTGCAATGTGTAACTCTAGATTTGCCTTATAAAGTCAATACTGCAGCTACACTGAATTCAGTTTCATTTGCTCTGCGTCAACATCAGACTCAGCTTTTCCCTCTGTACTATTGATCCATGCAGCCTTTGAAACATAAGCATTTTGAAAGGTGCAGGAAATATGTTTTATTTAATTTTCATTTAAGCAGTGACACCAAATTATATGGCACATGTGGGAACACTGATGAAAAAACAGGAAATTAACCTGGCTTTCTGTACCAGCAGTAATCAATGTTCTTTGATACAAAGCCAAAAGAAATATAAATAATTTTTATAATACAGATTATTACAGGCACTGATAAGCAGGTAAAATGAGCATCGGGTATTTGAATGACAGAAAATAAACTGGGCCAATCAGAAAGCCAGCCACATCCTGAGTGTCAAAGTAAAGTCAAATAGACTTTGCAAGTAGGAGACTGAGACTGAGTAATGACAGTCGTGTTCATCGGTCTTTGGGATCAAGGTTGTTCCTGGTCCTCATAGACATCTGCATTCAGTGATGTGAGCCAGATGGATTAGTTTAATATTGAATTAGAGCTGTCTTTTTAGAATGCCTCTCCATGTTCGCAGTTAGCTTGTATAATGTCTCATGTCATTCATCTGGAGCAACCTTCCCTTTGGCTTCTTCTAGGCTAAAACAGTGATAGACAAGCATAGTAGAGATGGAGGTTAAATAAAATCTGACTGAGCTTGTGCTTCTTTACTTGTCTTTTTTTTGCATACTGTAGTTTACTGCATTGTGGAAACTCACTACTGTCAGAGTTACAATCAAATGACCTAATCACATCTCTGTGTGTATAATATCTAAATAACTCCCAAGAACTAAGCCAAATTTGCTTATATGAGATTGACATGGTAGCCATGGCCGAGGCAATAGAATTTGTGTATTAGCAGGTTGATGGTTGACAAATTACACAAAAGCCTCCTATCATTATCAAAATGACTATAGAAAAGCAATTCCCATTTTCTTCATTTGAAAATATGTCCAAAACTTAAATTAAAATCCATGGACAGATTGATGTGACATGTTGGTTATACATTATCAATTTGAAAATAATTGAGTTTTTAACTACATTTTTATTTACAACTATGCCTGCAGCCATCCATTATCCTAACCACTTTTCCTTTTAAGGGTCATGGGTGGGCTGGAGCCGATCCACTGCTAGCTAAACCACTGCTCCAGCTGTCATTGGCTTAGACAGGACAGGTTGCTAGTAGTGTGTAACAGGGCTGACATACAGAGACAAACTTTCACACCTATGGGTAATTTGGAGTTACCGGTTAACCTAACTGCATGTCTTTGGACAGTGGAAGGAAGCTGGAGTACCTAAAGAAAACCCACACAGACATGGAGAGAACATGCAAAATCACAGAAAGGCATCAAGCAGTGTATTTGAACCCAAGTACTTGTAGCAGTGAGGTGACAATTCTAACCACTACACCACTATGTGTCTTATTTTAAAATTATGTTTGAGAAACTAAAATAAACTCAACTGAACAGAGACAGAGAGCACTAGAATCCTTAATTAGCCTTGTCTCTTCTCAAAATGAAATAGACTAGCACACAATATAACAATTTACCAATTTAAATACAGAATGTAAAAATAAAGCATCCACATCATAGCTTCAATAGTGAAAGCATTAATCAAAATGTGTTGGATACTGTATGGAGAAAATGTCTGACATCTGACTTTGTGGCAGACTTATCCAGTTTGAAAGAGCAGCTACATCGTGGCCTAAATAAGTCAGTAAATGAAAAAAATGGGTTGATGCCAATGACAGATGTTTGAGAAAAACACTAAGAAATTTATTAAATGAAACCATAGACAACTTTGGTTTCCTTCTCTCTACATCAGCAGGCACTCCCCTTTCGTACAGTCATGACGTGTCAACCCTAACCACACACACCTTTTACATTTCCTTCATCCCCCCTACCCTTAGCTGACTCCCCCAGACTGACAGTGTAGATGATTTCTCCTGTCAGGCTGCCTTAAGTGGGCACTGTCACAGCATAGCTGCCTCGGCCCCTCTCCAATACAGCACTCCCTCTATCTAAACCTGCCCTCACCTTCTCTGGGCTGCTGTCTTATGTCTTCATCTGTCCATCCTGCAGACTAATTCGGTCTCAAATCAATGCCCAACTCTTTCTTTACACTCCTACACAATTCTCCTTTCAATGTGAATGGAGAAGATGGAAATGGGAGTTTTCAGGGGACTCTCATGTTCAGATAGACGATATACAGGGGTAGCTGTCCTAGTTTTGCTGAGTCAGCAGTAGCTTCAGGTTGGGTGCTGAACTTCGTCTGACAATCAGAGAGTTTAATATATTTAACATTAATACTGACCCATGAAAAACAAGTATGTGGTGATTGTGATATGACCTGCAGCTCTCTTTGGGGATATTTTGAGTTCACCAAATGTTGGCGTGAGGTCTGGGGTGATTTGAAGTTGAAAACGCCTCTTATAACCTTAGTGCAGGATTTCCTGTGGATTTTGTGCAGTACTTTAAAAACACAGTTTGCCTTGATTCCTTTGCACACACCGTTAAAGTTTAGTGTGGGAATCTTGTCGAGAACCCACAGATAGCAGAGAAGTTACTACATTTAATAACTATAGCTCAATAAATGCTTGTCATAAATAGTATCATGGATACCATATGTTATGATGAAAATGGCTTTAACTTCACTGAAGGTGAATTCCTGACTAGAATTTCAAGCTAGACAACAATATTTCAATTACAATTCAAGATGTTGATACCATTCTGCACTTTATATGCAGTTAGGTCCAGAAGTATTTGGTTAGTGAAAGAGTTTTTATGATTTTGCCTTTATACACGACCACGAATGATTTGAAATAAAAGATGTGATCAAAGTGTAGACTTTCAGCTTTATTTTAAGAGGTTTCACAAAATGCAGCATTCACTGTTTATGAATTACAGAGTACCTCCATTTTCAGGGGCTCTGTGACATTTTGGCAAAGTGACATAATTGTAAATATAACCGTAATATATTATACTATACTATAAGTTTTGTAGCATTTGGCTGAATGTGATCAGAGAGTATAGTCTTATACCCCTCAGAATTCATCTGTCAGCAGTCACATCATCAATAAACACCAGTTAGCCTGTTCCACTGGCAGCCATACATGCCTATGCCATAACACTGCCTCCATCATATTTGACACATGGTGTGGTTATGCTTTGCTTTGGATCATGTGCTTCCCATCATTCTGGTACAAATTACTTTTGGTTTCATCTGTCCTAGAAAATTGGATTCCAGAGTTTACATTCATAAAGGTTTCTCTTGATTGTAGATTTTGACAGTTATTTTTGTGACACCTCTTAAAATAAAGCTGAAAATCTACACTTCCATTACATCTTAATTATTCTATTTCAAACCCACTGTGGTCATGTATAAAGGCAAAATCTCTGTTACTGCCCAAATACTTCCTGTACTAACTATACTAAATACTAACTGTACTATTCCCAAAGAGGTTGTTCTCCATATCATTTTCATGTTGATGGCACACTTGCACACTCCATCTCTTGCTTAATCTATCAAACATTTTATGTGTTTCCCTTGGGACTGAATCAGCATTAAGCGATGCAGAGGTGAAGTGTCAGCACAGCAAACACACTTCTTTGACAGCTTGTATGTAAGCAGGTGAGACAGGCAAATATTGTGTAGATTGTGTGGGATATTGTGTGTAAGACAGAGTGATGAACAGATATAAAGAAATTAGATCAACAAAGAAGGAGAGTGAGAGATAGAGAGAGAGAGAGAACAGAGAAGCCAGGGGACTGGACAAATTAGTTTGCAGCAGCAAAGATGCCTGCAATCATAATGGGAAGACAGACAGCCGGATAGATGTGTGGGGAAAAACCACAGCTAGCCATCTAACTGAATTATTATCCCTTACTGGAAATGTTTGCAAGCATCTGTGGCTGCTTGATCCAGAAGTGGTGGTGTTCTTTTTTATCTCAAAAATTAGAAACACAAACAAAGAAAAGACTACTTAGTCTACATCTATCTCATTTTTTCTTGAGTCGAGAGGAATGATTACACTTCTATAGATCAGTTTTTCAGCTGTTTTACGGCCACTGGACACCTCTAAACAATTTTGTTTTTCAATTCAGTGTAGTGCCAGGGTTACAGTGTTAAAGCACTCAATATAACCTTACTATCCACTTTCAGTTCACTTGTAAGAATGACAGAAAAGAGGATCCATGGCTATTAATTCTTATCACAGTCGTTTTTGTCAATTTGTCATATTATCGATTGCACGGGGAAGCAGAGGAATAGAGATGGTACCTCTGCAGTTTGACTGCCACACTTGAGGACTGCGCTATCTTGTGTGTGTGTGTGATATGTGTGGGTGAAACCTTTTGCGGTAAGCCCCCTGATACATCCTCTGTACTAGGAGAGATGTACGAGGCACAAGACAACAATATGCCCTCTGATCTGGATACTAATGGATTAGCAGTTTCTTTAGGGTCGCACACACACACACACACACACACACAGAGCAACAAAAGGATAAATGTTTCTCTTATATGATGCACAATTTTATAATGGAAATGTCACAAGAATATGTTTTTGTGTGTGTATGTACAATATGTGCCTGTCTGAGCACTTTGCTCCAGTTTGTTCAACCCTTCAAGAAGTGAGCACTACTAAAATGAAAGTGGTTTTTTTGTACTTGTTTACCAAAGTCAATTTTCAGAACATAGATTTTTCCATTTCACAGCACACTGAAACATGCACCTTGCTGTTCCCATAACACAGAGTTATTGGCTTAGTGCATGTTTACCAACACCCATTTATGTGTAAGTATGGACAGGCGCTTGCTGCTAGACCATGTTCGCCCATTATTAAATATTAAAAGTGGGAGTGTTTGTTCTGTCTGATACTGCTAATGGCAATGCATGGGAGTTAGTCATGAGATAAGACACTTTATGGCAAGAGCTACTCCTCAGTTTCCTGATGGATAGAAACACAGTGATCTGCCGATTGTTCCCACGTAAAATCAGATGAGAGGGGAATCAAGAAACTTTCCCTTGATCAGTCATCTGAAGCCGCATCTGGATCAGCTGTTTCATCTAATATCTAAACTTGGTGGTCACATTGTCATTTGCTGTGTTCTGAAACGGTGATGCAGATTGGTTCCATCTGCTTCATCATTCTGTCACTAACAGACATCCGACAAAAGGATGTCTTGGTCCGACAAAAGACTTCCATCAAGCATGGTGTCTTGTCCAGGCAGCCTCCTTGCTCCTCCGAACAGAAATAATGAGACATCCTTCATGATAGTGCACTAGGATAATTTCTGGATTGTCACTGTCTTGCCTCTGCATGTAGAATGTCCCAGCTCCTCTGCCATCTGTTTACTTGCACTGACATTCACTGCCTGCACTCAGGCTTAACTTGAGCAGTTTTCTGAATGAATTCCCAAAGGTTTGGAGACAGTATGATTGAATATGAAATTCACAGTGGTCTAGATTATCCATATGCCCAGCAGCATGTTGTGTTTGCTGCACATATTGACTATTGTCTTTATAAAGAACAGAAGAAACAAACTTGATTTTTAAGATGATTACCAACCAGTGCTTTGGAGTTTGGCTTTTTTTCTTCCACTTCACAGAAACCCTTTCCATATTTTGAAACCTAAAAATGATCAATATGCAGTTGAGCTCATTGTTTTGGTTTAAAAGCCTGAAACATGACTATTTTAGTTCACTCTCATTGACTGCTCTCATTGATCTTGTGTTAATCTGCAGCAGTTTTTTAGAGCAAAGAAGCTTTGATAAACCCATTGCATGATACAGTATTTGCAAGCACTGTATAGACAATCAGAGTTAGTTAAAAGTTATGTAAAATATTATAACAATAAGCTAAAGAACCACATTTATTCTCTCCGGAGTTGGTTTTTTTAAGGTGATAATATATGTATGTTAACATTATGTTTATAAATGGTGTTGCCTTCCCTCAAATGGCAAAAAGAAAAGAACTAAATAAAATAAATATTTTATGCACAGGTATCTCAACTTTTTTGTAAAAATGGGTTTAGTCAACACTTAAAATATGTCTGTAGACATTTCTCCCAGCAGGCATATTTTTTATTCAGGCAGCCCATGGGTATACTGCAAATCAATCAAAATCAGGTCACACACTCTAGTTCATGTCGATAGTTTCTATTACAACCCATAGAAAAACTCAGGTGGTTCAGGTGGTCCTGCACATGAGCTGGAAAAACTTTAGTAGCAAATCTAGCTCAGTGGCACCTGCTGCCATCTTCTGTGTATATTTCTGAACTGAATTATTAGTTGAGGTTATATCTAGGACAAGGATCTGCTTTTGTTTAAAAAATATATTTTGTGTCTCTAAAGTTTTGACTTAGTGTATCTCAGGGTGCTGTATGCTTTAACATTTTTAGATTTTAGTGTAAGACCTGCAGCTGACCAAACACAGTACTTACATTCAGTGTCTTTAGCTACACTTTTGAGCTAGATTCATTTCTTTGTACTGTTGATACATCTATCTCCACCTGTGCCATTTGTCTTTCTAGACATTGACTGAAAAGCCAGGATACTTTTCCATCATTGTCACACCTTACTTGCATTAGTCTTTCTCACCTGCCACCACCCAGTAAAAGGTATTAAAGAGTTATTATGAATCAAATCACAACCCTACAAATATTTTTTTGATAATAAAATTGATTTAGACACTGTATTCATGATGGTATGAGTTACGTGTAGCAGTAAAAATACTTTTGCTCTTTTATAATATCTTGCCACTGCGATGTGCCAGACTCAGTAAGGTTTGAGACACCATGCATTCCTCCAGAGGGATGTTTTGTCAAACCACATGGAAGAGTTAGCAGATGGAAAGACTGCTCATGCTCAACAAGGGACAGACAAGAGGGACAATCCAGTGCTGACATTTAGCTGAGGAGCACTGCCCTTTAACAAAAGTCAATTTAAAAAGCCAATTTAACGGGAACACACAAAGGTCAGTGTGTTTAGGTGGAGCCTCATAATGAGCTATAAACTGCTTCACACTGGTCACACTTGTACATTGTACATTTGTTCACACACACACACAAATCTCACAGTGGCTTGTGAAATCTCTCAGATGATGGATCGCTATCTTGCTACAGTGGCTCTAAGGCCATTGTCATGGATCATTATTTTGCAGGATGCCAATAAGTCTAGCATTTCAGTTCACAATGTTGCCACTGTTTGGGCTTTCTGGCTGTAGGATCACTACTGTCTCGATGCTGCATATGCTGGTACATGTAATGTGATGATGTGAACTCTGTGACATAGTTGGCACTTGTTTCAAAGACAGTGTTGCATTTTTAACATCAGCAGTCAAAAGAAACTCCTATTTTCTTACACTTGGTTGTACTTGAGGGGAGATAGATGGACTCAAGGCAGTTAAACCACAGTGAATCAGGAGAATAGACTTCAAAGATAAGCTGATTTATACACAACTTTTCACCTCAGGAATGCTGATATGGGGATGTTAACGTTGGGTGAGACAGGAATGTTGAAGACGGCTCGACTGTCTGTGATGTACTGCACAGAGGGGCCGTGTATTATTTCATCTGCCTCCAAATCTTTCCTGCGCTCTCATGTTGCTTTCAGAAGGTGGGTAATCTGTTCTGCTCACAGATCTTTTTACATATACTGATAAACATGATATACATTAGTGTACATTAAACAAAACAAAAAAATTGAAAATAAACATTTTATCTATACGGTAATAATACGGAGTTTTAAAAAGTGAGTTTAACTAATATTGTTTTACATTCACATTCACATTCACCTGCTGAACAATTCAGTTAATGAGAGAAATCCAGCGTATTCACTTATCTTGAATTGATTGACATTGGTCTGATAAGATCTGTATATTCACAAACAGTATGTAGAGCATTAGTGTCTCATATAATGTTAATTTACCATAAAAATCAAAGACTAACAATGGGACATGATAGACTATACCATTCTAGTTCATGTAGTAAATGTAATAATAATAATAAAGTCTGAAAACTTTATCACATAATAAAGTGTACATGAACCTCACATGGGTATATTTATATGTATATATATATATATATATGTATATATATACATATATATATATATTCTCATGCTTTCTCATGCGTTTTGTCCTGTTGCAATCATGTGAATATATATATATTCATTTATTCATTCATCTTCTATACCGCTTAGTCCCCGCAGGGGTCACGGGAGTGCTGGAGCCTATCCCAGCCAGCTTACGGGAGAGAGGCGGGGTACACCCTGGACAGGTCGCCAGTCCATCGCAGGGCCACATATAGACGAACAACCACGCACACTCTCTCTCTCTCTCTCTCTCTCTCTCTCTCTCTCTCTCTCTATATATATATATATATATATATATATATGCCCAGACAGTTTCTAAAATACATGTAGCATAAAAGTGGATTATTCAGACCTCAGGTTCATGTAAACAGTCGATGTTGGGATCTTCACCCCTCTCTTGTGTTTATTCTTTCTAGTTTTCACTTCTTTCGACTTGTCTGCTACCATGTAGTCTTTCTGTGCTCTCAACCTCCTCATGCCACTGCCTCCCAATCTCCCTTTTCAATTCTCCTCTTCTGCCATTCTTGCTGGTGATGTGAACCATTATTTCTCTGAGCTTTTACACTCTGGAGGCCACTGCCTGGCTTTTGGCAGGCAATGATAAGGGATGATGCTGTGGTTACCAAGCCATACAAATTATTTCAGAAATAAAGAGATCAATAGCATCTTTTAACAAATCCTCCCCTTCCCAGCTCACTGAGTTTATTTTTCACTGGCAGAATGAAAGTTAGGGGAAACAAAATCTGACAGAGGCAAGTTTGTAACGGTATTGACCTGAGGTCATTTATAAAAAAACTAAGCTTTTCTGTTTGCTGAGGTTGACATTCTCAACACCAAATGTAAAACTTATGTGTATATGAGGTGTGTGTGTAGCCGGTGTGATTCACAAAACAACCACATATCAAACTTAAATTTTAGGGAAAGTTAGGAGGCACAGTGTTTTCAGTGACTATGTGCAAACTCTCAGATTATGTCATCAGTGAAGTTGCAAGTTGTTGGCAATATGTATGTATATCTGATCTATACCAAAACCATGGCATAGATTCTAGGAGTCTCCCACATGTGTGGTTCCCTTACACCAGCAAATCTACATCTTCTTCACATCTTCACATCTTTAAGTGTTAGAGAGATAAACAGTGGTGTGGCCTTGAAATGAAGTTTTCTGGGGTGTGACTATATCTATGTATGCAGGATGGATGATCACACATTTTTGCCTGGCTGGCTCTGTACTTGCACAAATACAAATAGACATCTTCAACTCAGTTTCATCACGGCAGAGGTCCAGGTTTTCCTATCAGGATCAGCATCAACAGAGCATTGTGACTGTCTACACAAAGTCTGCCAGAAAGCTGAGGGTCACAACCACTGTTCCCTGAAGGTCTAAAACTTGTGGTCTACTCAATAGCATCTTTCTACTCCTCCACTGCATGATTGTCCCTACACCATACAACCAAATACTGCATGCTGAACAAAGCTACCTAACTGTGCATGCTGCTCAGCAGCTTTACAACTACCATTCCACAACTCCATCTTAAACAATGTGTTCATGCAGACTTGTGAAACATCATCAGCCAAAGTACGGTTCCGATTCAAAGTACACATCTAGCCAAGAAAAGAGCAAGGAACCAGAAGTGTTCTTGCTCTTGAACTCCTAAGTACAAGCGTCCATACTTGATGTGCTTTGTATTGAGAAACACCCTTAGAAATATCCTTGTTTATATAAGAAACAGGGGTGGACCTCACCTGTAATTAGCTTTGGATAAAAACATCTGCCAAATTAATGAATGTAAATCTGTGCTCAAATAAATACGTGAGATATTTATTATTTTATTTTCTCCTTTATTTATTTAGTACAGATATATTCTCTGGCTTATGATTTTAAAGCAGTTTGCTCAGTCCTACTCAGAGTGCTGAATAAAGTTATGCACTGTAAACAGTATGATACATAGATTTTTCAAGGACACTTACAGTAGTAACAGTAGCTGTTTATGGAAACACTACATGTTGAAGGGAGAATATGTATAATCCACTTATGTAATGGCTTTTGTAACCAACAAAGTTTCAATTTTTTAAGAAAAATCTTTTTGCATTATCAACACATAAACTCCTTTTATTATTAACAAGAAACGTGTTTTAGTGTAGAAAGAACTGAGCACAAAGGGAAGACCTTGTAGTCTCTGATCAATAGAGTGTGTGTTATTGGGAGGTGCTGTGTAATTTGATGTTGTTTTGTACATTTTTTCAGTTAATGAGTTTTGCTGAACAGTAGATGGTTTATGGCATCTTGGTGGGAGGCACTTTACAGTGTAACATATGGCTGTTCAACAATTTTTTCATCAGAGCAGAGTGGAGCACATTAGGGTATTTTATTTACAATGATTCTGTATGTGATTATATAACACCATCTACTGTGCTCAACAGTAGCAGAATTTCACCATTTATTATCCCAACAAATATTTCTTGTTATAGCAGCAAACAAGTCTTATTTCATCCTTGTCTCCTAAAAATGACATTCCTGTACAAGTAAACTGCAACCTTGATTATGTTTTTGTAGTGGACGTAATCGTTATGTAGTCAAGTGACGTATTTTATAAATGAATGAAATGTCACATAAATTACACATTGTGTTTTAAGTGATCTGAGAATACCCAGCGAACTGTCTTTCCCTGACCCTAAACCAGTGCTGTGAGTGCCTGAACCCAACCATAAAACATGCTAATAAAATTAGAGTCATATATCAGCGTGTAACGTAACACATGGTCATTGTGTTGACAGAAAACATAATGCAATTGCAATTACGTTTTTTATAAAAACGTAATCATGATTGCACTTTAGTTGTATAGGAGAGTAACTTTTAGGAGACTGGGTTGCTTATTTTGTCGAGGTGTTGTGTACAAATGTAAAATTACTTTTTTTCTAATTGATTTTCAATATTCATCATAGTGACAGAAAAATACATAATTAAAACACGAAAGTATCTTTTTATAAGAAGAAAATCTCCTAATATACCCGAAAACGTTCTCATTATAGTCAAATACTGATAACATTAGTGTCATATTCACAGCAGTACATCACTGAAGATTTCATCCAGCTCTACTTTATAGTTTATTAGTTAAAGTCATTGTAATGCCCATGGCCAGTTAGAAGCACCATTTCTCTCCATATACCCTGCTTATGCTTCATGCATAATGATCCACATAATCTATCATAGATCTTTCTGTGTAAATGAAAGAAATGGCTGGACATAATGGGCTTTCAACAGGCCTAAATGAGACATTGATATAAATGATGGAGCATTACATTGGTAGTCTGTCATTTTTAGCCATGTTGCAGCTTCTTATCAATATGCTGAATGGCCCATTACTAATAAGTCGGTGCATGTACAGTATGTATGTATGCATGTACTGTATACGTGTATACTCATGGAGGGTTAGAACAATGGTGCTTAGCTTCCTGCAACTCTGAGGTATCTGTATGTAGGCAGGCTTAGTGTAAGAAAATATTGTACAAGACCTCATCACATCGCCCACTCCAGTTTTGTTATTATTCATTTCTTTCCCTATTAAAAGAAGAAAGTGAGAGAAAAGACAAGTGACAGCAACCAGACCTCACTGTGGTTTTTAGAATTTTTGGATTGATGAAATTATAGGGAGATATGTTCTCTATCTTTCCTTATTTTCATCTCAGTCTGTTGTCATGTGACATTTTGATCCATGCTGCTTGGTAGCGCTAATCTCTAAGTTATTATCAGTAATTATGTCAAAGGCGCAGTCGGACACAGCTGCAGCCTAAAAGAGCAGCTTCGGTTAAGATGTCCTTGAAAATAGTAATTAACCTCTAACTGCTTCAGTGGAGCTGCTCAGCAGCCACAGTGGGTCGTGACTGTGCAGTGGCTGCACACAGCTGTAAGTGTAAAGTGTTGGAGAAAAAACATTTTGTCAGGTCTGGGAGGCATAGACAATATGGAATGGGCTGGTGACTGAAAGGCTGCCAGTTTTGGTTGGCAAAATAACTGCTGTGGAGTTGTCCTTGAGCTGGGAAGAAGCCCCAAATTGCTCCAGTGGAACTGCTCAGCAGCTAATGGCAGAAGATTGGTGATTGCTATGGGCAGCTCCCAGATGTGAATATATATATGTGTGCATGTGTGCTTGCAGGACCAAAGTCGGTTTTAAAAGAACTGCAGCACAGTCAGTAAAATGTCCATAAGATTTTTAAGATTATAGGTTTATACATTATAGTAAGTGATTTATTTTGTTATTAATACTAAAACTACATATTTTATCATCAAACTAATACAGCCCTTTGAACCAGAGCAGACTGACATATAGCACTACATACTCTCTAACAGTAATGCCATCATACCACAGTTTTTTGGCAACAGAATGTGAATATAAGAGGCGTGTTGTGACGCACCCATCACGTACAGTGTTATTCATGGTGCCGTATTCAATAACCATTTACTACAGAGTCAACAAGTGTGTCACGGTTCACAGTTCATTCATTATTCATTCGCTGTCTGGTGCTGTTGTTGCTCTCTACGACATTTACAGAGTAATGCCATCGACAATATGCACATGCATAAAAATGAGACTTTAGAAAAACATGAATTCTGACAGGTCTGACAGAGGCTGCATTTCAGACATCAGATATATGTCTGATCTGAGACTACACAGGAAAGTGGTTCTGACTTCACACTGCAATGGCACAATGTAATTTGTGCCATTACACGAGAAGTGTATGTTTGCATGTAATTCCATTGCTATGGAGCGGCTTTTATATTCAGTGGGCAAGCAGATATTGGTCAAGCAATACCAAGTTCTCCTGTCATCTTTTCCCCATCATCTCTTTGAAAAGCTTTGAATGAGAAAAGCTGGCAAACACAATCAAACCTGTTTTCCTAACCTGTGTCAACACAAGAAGAAAAATCCTTTGTTGCTCTATATTTTCATTTACTATCAAACAATTGCTGGTAGACTACATATCTTGACTAACAAGTATTTTTTTGTTCAAAGTCTGGCCTCATTTTATTAGGATTATTTTATTGTGTAGTGTCAGCGACATCTTTAGATTTTTTGCCTTGGTGTCACATCAAATCCAGTTTAGTCCTTGATCACATTTTCAGTTTTTTGTACAGTGCTCATAATATGAAACTTATCAAATTAAAAACCTTTGAACTTAAAATTCAAGTCTAGAATAATAAAAAAAATCATGGAAGCTTCATATGGAAAATGTAGGGCTGGAAACAGGAAGATATTCCCTTCATAAATCATGTCAGACATACAATGCATTCAAAACACAACATTAAGCATTGGTCATCAAGGTCATCATAGAAAAGATACATGTCTCTGCCTATACAGACACCATCCAGGAAGGACATAAAGGATGATAATGGTGCCCAACCAGTTCAAACACATGTCCTAACCCTCATTTATATGTATAGAAAAGCACAAGTCAAGTCACATTTGGCATTCACTGGAAGGCTTTAAAGCAGTACAAGTACCTATTTTGCACAACTGTGACAGCAACATTTTATACAACCTTAAGACATGATGTGCATGTACATTGGAAAGGAGCATCTTAGGCTGGCTCTTCGTGCTGTCTACCTCCCGTTGGTGTCCTACAGAAACATGATGAATGCAAATGTATGCAAACCAGCAATATCACTTTAAAGTAAAATGTCTGTGAAGGTTCTCAGTCATCCAGGTCATGGTTATCCCAAGGGTTCTGTTAAGTAGCAACTGGACTTATTTCTTGGTTCTTCAAGACGTTTGCTTTCCATCCAGAAGGCTTCATCAGTTCTCACTGACTGACTGGAGTTGCAGGCTTATAACCACTGTGGAGTCAGGGGTCGTTAGCGCTTCCCTGGGTGTTGTGGCTCCCTGTGACCACCTGAGGCCAGGTGTGAATGACTGTGAAACCAACTGGGTAGTGATAAAAGCACTGCATTGTAAATGGGCGACAGATTGTACCGTAAACCACCTCCTCTGTTTAACGATGGTCGTTTAATCCGGCAGTGACACCTCTTTTGAACCAATTGTCCTCCCTGTCCAGAATATGAACATTGCGGTCTTCAAATGAGTGGCCCCTGTCTTTGAGGTGCAGATTTCAAATCACCCTGATCACTTTAAAGTACAATATTACAATAGTACAAAGTGTTTTAATGAACAGTGAACTGAACAGTTTCGTATTCAATTAAGGAAAATGAGAGTGTGTGATAGATATGATCCACCAGTCCTCCATTATCCTACCGTATCTCCCTGCAAACGGCTGCTCAATGTGTCTCAGGTGTGGAAGGCATGCAGGGACCATACAGAGTGTAGGTCAACTGCTCTTTGGAGGCACTAAGTGCAGAATGCTCTAAATCAATCCCAGAAGTCGCTGACCCCCGAGCCCCACTGTGCCAGCGAAATATATATCCCAGGGTAATTACATTTCTTAGGGTGTCATGAAATGAATGTGAAGTAGTTTACTTTTTGGGAGTCTGAGCTTGGTTCAACAACATGAAGTTGTTCATTTCAACCTGTGTATACCATGTCTTGGGTAAAGGGTAAAATTGCACGTCATAGTGAAGATCACAGTTACAGCTTGTTTGTGCTGCCACCAAATGGACAAAAAACTGTGTAATTTGCTGTAAGATCATAATCAAATGAAATAAATAGAAGTTAGCATCTTGAAAGACATTAGTCCAAAAATGTATGGAATTGTTTTTTGTTTTGTGACCTGTTGTTCTTTTGTCTCTTTCTTTCCACTACTACTTCACGACCCATCCACCCTGAGCTTGGTTCTGCCGGAGGTTTCTTTCTTTCACTGTTGCCTAGTGTTTGCTCAAGGGGGATTTGTTAGGTTTTACGTATTATTTTAGTTGTATTGTAAGGTCTTAAACCTTACATTGTAAAGTACCTTGAGATCACTTTTGTTGAAGCGCTATATAAATAAACTTGAACATGAAGCTGCTGTTTGTTGTTGTTGTTTGGCAGGAATATTAACACATTATCAAAGTTATGACCCATCCCAGTAAATATTCATTAATTTTTCCACTATTGCCTTTGCAAATGTGAGCCAACAAATTTTAGGTCTCATTCATTTGGAACAGACTAACAAGTACTACGTGTCCATCTGGTGATTAACAAACAGTTAATTTTCTGGAGCTAGACAATGGTAACCAGAAATATCATGTTCAGGACACAGCTGTTGCTGGGCAAAATGAGCAAAATGCCTTCAATACTTCAGCATCAAACTGCTTATTAAAACAAATATGGGCAGAGAGTGGGTGGTTGCACTGATCACTTTCAGCCGCTGAAACTGTAATTATAAGAGTAGCTGACACCATTGTTCTCCTTTAAACCTTGGCTTTGAAGCTGCAAACACCTGCTGGAAAATATTAGGCTCATGATGAGCAATGGCGACCTTTGGTTGGAGTTCACCTACTGTACTTTTCTCTTAATTAGTTTTGTTTTTCATCATTATCTCTTTTATTTTGTGAAATGTGCCTTTTGGTTGATCAACTCTGGATTTTATATATTCCAATGTGTGCATTACTGAAAGATGGTGAGCGTGAGGCATGTACGAAATGAGAAAAGGTTACAGTGAGATGAAGAAAAGGAGAGAAATACGAGGAGGGTGTGAAGTCTCATTTAGCTTCAGCGGCAGCAGGATCTTTCAGGTTCAGTGGTTGGTGAAAGGAACAGGAACAGCCAGGCTCCCCCACAGAGAAAGGGACCAGCACAGCGAGATGAAATGGCTCTTTCAAAACACCCTGATCACGCATTACAGCAAATTACTTCCCATCACACAGAAAAAAGAAATAATAAATAAAAAAATCAGTGTGTATTTTAAGTGAACCATGGTACTACAGTCTGCGAAGCTGCATCTTGGATGCGTACAGCCAGGGATGATTTGTACTATACAAACGAGATCCGGGAAATGTGTGTAATTATAAAGTAAAACTGCATACGTGTAAGTTTCAAGATGCGGGTTCAAATAAAAGTTGTATTTAATAGACGCATTCAGTGCTTTTACATCTCAAGATACACTTCATGTATTCATTAGGCCTGATCCATATTGCTAATTACCTTCCCCTGTGCGAGCCTTATCTCAGATTGCCTGTGCACTCCACAGATGTTCAAGAAGCAGCTTTAAAACCCTGGGCCTTGTAACTGAGTGCCTGTTAAAAAAAATTCCCGCCTCAGGGAATTTTCTTTTACATCATGCAGTGACTTACAAGAAAAGTTGGATGAAAGCAGTGAATGTCAACAACTCTGAAGTTATGAGAGGAAATTATGTATGCATCAATGCCTCTGTAAGGAGCAATTCAGAGTCCAAACTGGAAGAGGCATATACATTTAGTTGTTACACTCATAAGAATACTCTTGTTTTTATCGTACACAGTAACTGGAGGGGCTTTTATCTTAATATAGATGCTACCAAGAGCAACCATGAGGAACACTTCATGTTTATGGCTTATGCTCATAAATGTCTTTCACTATCTTTGTTTTGTTTTAAAGCCATCACATAGAAAAACTCAGAGATGATCTGACTGTCTGTTCCCTGCTACTTTCTCACACACACACACACATACACCCTCATCTGGCCACACCTACTCAGCCACATTCCTGCCACACTTTGTCACTCTTTTGACCACACCCCTGCTATAGTCTCACAAACCCATCTGACCAGACCCCCTGCTTTTCACTCCAGACGCACACTCATTCTCAATCACTCTGATCACTCCCAGCTGTAGTTCATCAGTCCATCAGTCACCTCCATAAATACCCTCCTGTTTCACACAACCATAGCCAGATCATCCTGTTTGTTCATGACAGTCTTCCCATGTTACTCTTGCCAGTTGTTTGCACTGTTTTGTAGCTTCATTTTATTGTAGTCAAGTTCTGTTCACCTCGTTCTCGTTATTATTTGGTTTTCTGCCTCTGAGTTGTTAGTTTTCCCTTTTTTCCCTTTTTATTAAATATTGTTAACCAATACCTCCTTTTGTCTTGGTCTGGATTTGGGTCTGCCATTTTGATGAACCTGTGACAAAGGAAGGAAATTAAACAGTGATATTTAGGGATGTCCCCATACCACTTTTTTCCTCAGTGCAGTCTGCTTTCCTTTTGTCACCCTCACTTATCTTAAAGTGTCTCCTCCACTGACATTTTTCCACCTTCGCCTACTCGCTATGCAATGTGGGATTAACTCTCTGCAATATCAGCAGAGGTGGGTTACATTTACTCCATTACATTTACTTAGATAAACTTTTTTTTCCAAAAGTTACTTAAGAGTAGTTTTATTGCATCATCCTTTTTACTTAAGTAGATGTGAAGAAGAAACGCTACTGTAACACTGTTACATTGGGCTACACCCGACTCGTTATTTTTAATTTTATACACATTAGATATTCTTTATTTTTTTCCAGAAAGATGCCGAAAGTGGATCTACCATACAACTGTGTTTCACCAATCAGACCGAGCAAATATAGTCACATGACACAGTTTCACCAATCAGACATAACCATGCAGTCACATGACCACACATATGGTTTGTATGTGTGCATGGCATAGCGGTACAAACTCTTCACACATAGCAGACAGAACGAAAACACATGGCAGAGGCAAATGTCTTAAGCTTAAACTGAAGAGAATGAACACCACTCGCCTCATATACAAAGCATGTTTCCTTTGCACACAGTACAAATAAAAACAAACAAAAAGGAAAAAAAAACTACTCTAGAATGTGTCTTCTCTGTCTGCCAAAACAAACCATGTTTTAGCATATAAAAACTCAACGAGCCTGCTGTGGGAGGCAAGTGAATATACAGAATATCTCGTCACTGGAAATAGTTTGCAGTGTTCAAATACACATAGTTACCTACGGTAGGTAAAAGGTGAAAAGTGACATTTATGCTTTACAAGTTTTTTTGTAAAGATGTTATTTATTTTTACTTATTTTATTATTATATATATTATTTTACTAACTTTATTTTTTGTCTGATTTCATTTTTCATTTCTAAAGAATAAATCAGACATTACTATTTTTATAGTTATAATTTTGGACCCAATGTCTGATACTGGTATCTGGACATCTGCAGTGATATTGAATAAAAAAAGACCAAATTCTGTCTAACACAAACTGATGGTGTTCATGTTCATTTTCTCCTACATATACCTTAGATCTTAAATTAAAATGAACTAATTATTCATTATTATTTACCCTTGTCCAGCATTGACACATGACCTCTTCCAAATGCAAAACAGCATATATCAAACTAGGTTAGAACTTACAGAATCATTGATCTGACTGCAACTGGCATGTCACAATATTTTAACTGCACTTAGCAGAAGCAAATCTCTTCAGTCACAGTGAATTAAAAGCTCTATGCCCCAGTGAACTGTAGGATCCTGGGACATCTAACTCAAGTCTTTAAACCTTGATATAAGTGATTTGTGGTATACATATGGAGTGAGAACAGTTTAAACGAGCAAGGCAAAACAGATGGCTGCAACAGATTTGAGCTAGCAGCTGGGCATCACATGCCATTAGCTTTAAGCTGCCCTCTCTTGCCACAGCACTGATCATATTGTCTCACCCCATCTTGTACATGCAGATGTCTTCCTACTTTACCAGAAAGTCCTAGACACTGGCTTTAACCTTCTGCGTTTATGTATGTATGTGTAAGGGAGCATGGTTTGTTGATATTCGGTTATATGTGAGTGTTCATAACTATGAGCATGTCTGTGCTGCTTGCACACGACTGATGATTAATGCATGCAGTTTAGGCTCAACAAGCATGTCTTACATTCACAGTGTCTTCACACACTCCTGTGACACCAGTTCCACTTTTAGTTCCCAAAAATGTTCCTCCCCAGTGCCCAGAGAGGCTGCTAAAACAAAACCCAGTGAGGTCAGAAAAAATGCATTTTTTTCAGACCATAAAGAAAAAATACAACACAGAGCCCGCATATGAGTGAATAAAGCAAACTATGTCGGTTTGAACAATTACCACATGGTCCATGCTATGTGATCCAATCTTAGCTTCACAAATAATGGAACTCTTTATTAAAAGCACACTTTCCAGATGAACTTTCATTTTATCATGACTCCGAAACTTATGGTAAATGTTATGGTTATGCTAAAGTAATGCAATGAAAAAACATGGTTAACAGAGGAATCCACCGGTATCTCCTCAACACTGACATTTCTGCCAGAGTAAAAAGAAAATAATTTGGCATTATAATTTGAGATGGTAGGAATATTTTATTATGTTGGGGAACTTGGTGTCATATAATGGGAATTGGGACAGATATTGGCCCTGGAAGAGGAAAAGTCCATCTGAAGGAACATCTCATGGATGGATGCCTTGGGAAGATGTGGTCCCACTTGTGTAGATAGAAAAACATTGTGGCAAATCCAAATCTACTCTGACATTTTGTTTTCACATGAGGGAAAAATATTATATGATTATGAGAACTTTCAAAGAGAAAGAAGGATATTGCATACAGTGTTCACTTTAAAATTAAAGGCCCTTGTGTTCACTGGGAGCTCCACAACTATCAAAGGGAGCAAATACACAGTCCAAGTCTCTGTAAGAAGTTCTGAAATGAAAAGAAGCTCACAAAGCCATACTGTATGTCTCTCATCCTGGAGATTAATTGTCAAGTGCTTTTCAAGTGTGGCATAATTTTAGAAGCCATCTTTTTAGAGGCTGTTCTTTGACAAAAATTAAACAGATTAAGAATAAGATGTTAGATCATTTGTATTAGCTACAAAAAACATCTAAACATTTGACAATATCTAGTGGCTGCA
Organism: Helostoma temminkii; assembly: GCA_900302695.1. Taxonomy (NCBI): domain Eukaryota; kingdom Metazoa; phylum Chordata; class Actinopteri; order Anabantiformes; family Helostomatidae; genus Helostoma; species Helostoma temminkii. Next base: position 60,023 of record OMLM01008612.1, read on the forward strand.
CTGAACATTACACAGCCACGGTTATTTATACTCTCACAGTTTGTCGGGAGGATGTTGGGATGAATGGGTATGAATGTCATGTATCACATGATGATTGATAAGTTACAGAAAGACATTTTTAGTAACCCTTGCCATGTTTAATTAGTGCCTAAACCTAACCCAGGCGTCTTTGTGCCTCATCCAAACCAAATCACATGGTTTCCGCATCTTAATCAGATACACGATGCAAGTGACAAACGTTGGAAGTAAAGGACACATTAACTTTTAGGGCAAACCTTCATTACCATAACCCCGAATCCTAACCTTATTTAGTACTTAACCATAACCCATACATCTTTGTTCCTAATTACAACCAAATAGTTTTGTTTGCACAACTGTTGTTCAGTGTTTTTGATTGTTTAGTGTTAAAATAAGCATAACACCAGATATTTTTGTGCCATTGGAGAAGAGAGCAGCTGCCAATTTGGTATCTGACGTCAAAAGGGGTGCAATTTCAAAAAGCACCTGTACAACAAACTGTCATTATGGCTGTATGAGAGGGGTCAGAACAAACAACCTAAATCATGCTCACGTTCTTCAGTCAAAATAAAACTTGTTGTAGTTGCTGGATGATAAAGATTGAACTAAAGTTATTCTTGTATTATATTAAAAAAGTGCAATTGTTAAAAATTCAACTCGTGTATCCATGAATAAGTTCTCTTTCAGGGCTCGTTTTTCATGCATCTATAGTTACACAACAGAGAGTGAATGAATTTTCCTGTCTGAATTTATTAGACAGGGCCTCCTCTATCTGAAATGTGTCACCTCTGAAATAGATTGGTTATGCTTTGTAATAATATAGCCTGCAGCCCAAAATTTTTACTTTTGCATTTTTAAAGATCCCATCAGTTCTCATTTAACATTTGCTGAATATTTCATTACATTATGCTTTGTTCTTGGGATGAGATGGAGTTCAATTCAAATGGTTTGCTGCCATTAAACAGGTTTAAGGGATGTTGTTGTTAAGTTGGTGTTAAGGAGTTTTCTTTAATATTTACTGCTTCATACGCATGGCATCTTGGCATCCATAGGATTTCAGTACAATCAGTTAAAATAATCACATTGTACAGTTTTATCATTCATTGTTTCATTCAGTATCAGCTTACTTCAAAATGTTCTCAAAACATTTTCAAAATAAACCTCACAGATCATCTGGGAATAACACTCACATAAAACAATTCAAATCGAGACATGACATTCAAATCGCCTTGCATTGCACTTGAACTACTTTACAACCAGTTATAGATAAAACAAAGCTGTGGTCCAAACACTTTGTGACAGCCTTGAAGGAGGAAGGAAAGGAAAGGGAGGCGAGGCATTGCCATTGATTGATCCTCTGGTGTTTGTTATCAGGACTGCTGCAGGGATATGAAGGCTCTGTGATAGTGCAGATCTCAGATCCCATTAGGGCACATGCAGACTGCTCTTCCCACATTGCTCCCTCGGTTCTGCTGTTTCAGACCATCAGGGTGGCCTGACGGCACCAGGCCGTCTGCTATGTCTCTCTCTCCCTTCCCCAATGTGATCCATCACTAAAACACCCTGCCTCCGGGCCCCTGCTGGCTTTCTGATGTCTCTGATCAGGTTAGCAAATGCTCTCACTGCAAGGGCGAAGGCATTTCTCATCCTCATCATTTAAAAATACTTCTTTTCAGGTGGATACACTTTCACATTTACCCCTGCAGAGTTTGTCTTTATGTCTTTCAGTTCAAAAGATAAGGAAAATTATGAAAAAATACAGCATTTGAAAACACAAATACAGCACACGCTGATGCAAACCTACTCACCCTGACTGTAAACCCTGCAAGACTTACCAAGTCTTATATTGTACTTAGATTTATAACTTGGATCTATTGGTATGAATTACCAAATTTCAGCAAGCGTTTAGAAAACACATTAAGCAAAAATGTTGATATCATTTACTTTACCTTTCCAAAATAAAAGTATAAAAACATGAATTAAATTAATGTTCTTTATGCAGCCATCAAGCACGTTTTAGACTCATTTAACAAAATGTCTGACTGAGCCTACCTGTACATCTGTACCAAACATTAGTTAAGTAGCTTCAGATGATAACATTTGCCTCACAAGTCATTTCAGCTGTCAAAGTTTCTAATGGTTCCTAGTTTGAAATCAAAACCCTGCTTGTGTCGACCTTGGACTGAAATCAAGGACCCATTGTTTCAAAAAAAGCAACAGTAGCAAAGGCAATCAAAGCTTTGCAAGCAGTCTGTTGTGAATTTACATTTTCCCTCTTCCATCAGCCTCTCTTTCTGAACATTTCCAGTTTAAATTTAGAAAAATGGGCTGCACTTTGTGTATAGATAACTCTGCTGCAGCAGTGAGGTTCAGAAGACAATTAGAGTTCAAGAACTCAATGTTCCACTTGACTGAAGACAAACAGAAACTGCAACCCAACACCATGCAAATGAGTCCAATTAACTGCAATAGCACTGCACAGGGTCTGCCTCTCAAGCAATCAGGTAAGCAGAGTGTTTAATGGATTTTGGCTGAGCTTAAGTGTGAGTGTGCAAAAATGAGTGAGAGAGCTTATAAATACAGTGTGAAGTACTTCTGCTATGATTTACACCAGTACTGCCTTTTGATGCCAATATACTGTTTCTATCATTCTGTTCTTGTATCATGCCACTGTGACACTGGGAAATGTAGTTCTCTACCTGGAATTGTTCTTAGTGTTGTTCATATTCAGCAGGTCCCACACTACTTTGTTTACCAGTGACAGCACAAGATATGCCTCTGTCTTTCTGCGAAAAAGGGGAGGAGAAGGAGACAATATGTGAAGAGAGGATGAAGGGGAAAAGAGGCGTATTGCAGGGTTGATACAGGGATGCAAAGGTTGGGTGGAGGAAGCTTATGTGACCGAGGAGAAACGTTGAGAGCAAAGGGTGAGAAGTAAGTAGGAAGCTGGCAGGGTGTTAAAAGAGTTCTGAGAGGGGATATAGACAGAAGTATGTATTCTGATGGCTTTTGAAGTGGGTTATGAAAGTAGGCCCTGAGTCCTGTGGAGTTTGTTCTTACACTACTGAGCTACACAATAGAGAGCCTCAGCAGCTCTTCTGCTGGAGAACTTCTACTTTAGAACAGAATAAACTCCAACATAAACACTTGGGTCTATGTCTCTGTTTGCCTTTGCCAGTGTTTTCTATTTGTATTAATCTCTGTCTCAATATTTTACTAGTGTGCGTCTGTGTGTTTCATTGAGTGTTTGCAATGTGTGTGGCAGAGAATTTGTCACAAACTTTGAGATAAATGCTTACAAGAACAAAAGTAGGGTAAGGAGATCAAGCGTTTCTTGTGTACTTACTGTGCAACTTTCTTCCAGCAATAACAACATATCTTAGAGTTTATTTATTTTTTGTTCCACATGGGAATACTTTTCTATATATGTCAGCATTTGTAATTAAATCTCCTGCCAGCCAATGTAATTATCCCAAAACTCAGTTGGAAAAGGCTTCCCTGTGTTTCCATTTGTTTGCCAAAGCTCACTGGATCAAATTGCCAATGCTGTCAGAACTACACAATAACACCAAATTAAACTTTATTTAGATGGTGAGCATTCCAACCAGCTCCCTTAGCTACTCTTTGTTTTTCACACCTTTTCACACCTTTTTATGTTCATTTTTCTCCATTCTTTCTGTCTCTCTAAGTCGACATCTTTTTTTTTTTTATCTATATCTTTCCATTTATATTAAATTCCCTGAAATTGTTGCTTTCTCTCTGGCTGCCAATATGTGTGTGTGTGCATTCTGCTGTATGTGGGTATTTCATTCCTTTTTCTTGCTTGATTGTGGTCCTTCATTTTCCATTATTCTTCCCAGTTTCTTCCCACAGGCAGTAAAGATAAGGAACTTGTTATTGTTTGCTTTATTTTTTAACACACTGTTCTAATTTCTTCAGGGAATTGAAGGTGTAGATGGTTTATGAATGCACTGTCAAGCTCAAAACTGACTTCTCTTCCTTAACTCCTGTACAGGTCTGAGTTGAATAGAAATACCACAGTCTTAGTGGCTAGGACACAATAAACATGTACATTTTCAATCTTATAGGCTCACAGTATTACCCAGACAGGAGTAATACAGTACATACAGTTACAGCATTTACTCTATGACTAAAGGCTACAAAGTACAGTAAACATTTACACATGCTGAACTTAAACTCAGTGACATTTTCTTCACATAACCCACAGCATATTTTCCACTCTCTATCCCCCACACAGTTTTTCCATCTGTGGTTACTGTTGGTTACTGTTGGTTGTGGTTACTGTTAACTTTGCTAGCTAATATAATATAATATAATAAAAATATTGTTTTCTGGCAGTGTTCTATACTTTGATCCAATCCAACTTTACATAGGCTAACATTGTCTCTACATAGGAAAAAGGGAAGCAGCACTAGCAGTACATATCTATAAAAGCTTAGTGTACTACATAGCAAGGGTTTGTGCACTTTATTGTGCTGCAGGTCATTGGATTAATATTGTTGCATTCATACATAAAATGGAAGAAAGTAAAAGTATGTTGATATCCAACAGTATCACATGTTGAGCAGCCCAGACAATCTGGAGGCTACATACTTAATCCTAGCAGAAAGTATTTGTAATGTTGGAATGCGATCTCCATTGTCTCACGCCTCTCTCATGCTCTACAAACATAGCCCTGCTATGTGTTATGTGTAAATCAGGCAGAGTTCATTCCCATTTGAGAACATGTGTGATTTGGCCAATGTCCCACTCTACACACAGAGTCTAGACAGACTAAAAACCATTAGCTAAGGAGTGGAAAAGGACCTGAAGAGCCAGCAGTTCAGTCCCAACCTAGCCAGAACTACTGCCATACACTATAAAGCATTGAATAGTATAGTGGAATGAGTCCAAAATCCTGTGGCACCCAGAGAAGCATGGGATACAGATTGCATGGACATCCTTTGCCTCCAGCAGCCATCTAGGGATAAAAGAAGAAGAAGAAAAAAATAACATAAGCTGCTGTTGCAAGTCACAATAAAATAACCAGACTAAGTGCTGTGGTTGTTAATGCCAAAACACTGTTAGCTTGCAAATTCCAAATGATGAACCCTACTGCTAATTCCAAATGTTAATTGCTAATGCTAAGCCCTTCTTTCAGCCTCTAAATTGTTCATACCATGTCAGTGTTTGGTGTTAACCCAAACTCCTCCTGCTTACTGTAGATATACATAAAGCTTCTGGTACTGTCACTGCTAACAATACCGCAAGCTCACAACATGTTTGTTTGTAGTGGCAATGGGGGGTTGACAGTATGCCATCACTAGCCACCACACAACACTTTTCATTACAAATGTACTGTAAAATTTCCTCTTTACCTCTTATGGCCCAGAACTTTTAGTATCTGCGTATCACAGTGAAAAGTCACAGCTGCAAACATCCTTTCTTTCTCAAAAGAACAATTACACAATTATTTTGCTGAAACTAACTTTGGAAACAACAAGGTCACATTTCACTCAGTGTGCCCAATTATCTGCAACCTCAGCTGGAGAGGTCATTCTGTTAATCTCTCCACCTCTTTCTGGGAAGAGCTCTGAGGGGCTTTATCTTGGGTAATTGCAAATAGGAAAAAAAAAGATCTAAAAAAAGGCAGATTTGGCATCACACAGGCACGTTAAGAGGACATAAGTAATCTCATGCTTAAATAACATCCTATCACAACCTCCTTACTGTGGTTCATGAGAGGGAAATCTAATGCATTCTCAAGATGTCCCCCTGTTGTTTTTTATACATAATGAAACCAATTTACAGGTAATTACCTCCGCTGATTTGTCCAGTGCCTAGTAATGACACTGTTGTGTGTAGAGTGATAAATCACAGAGAAACATAGCTGTATGTTGCCATATTGTGATTTACATTCAGATGAGACCTGGTTAAATCTATTTCTCAACCATCTGTGAGCTCTAAAGATTTTATTTATAATGAATTTAAGTTCTTCATATAGTAATAAAGAAGTAACACACATTGTTCATTTGGAGGTTTGGCATGTTGCTTCAGGTGTGTGAGAACCCTACCCTCTCGCAGGCTACTGGTGTGCAGTTTCTGTCCAAACTGTCAGAAACAGGCTTCATGACAGTGACATGAGGGCCTGATGCCCTCTAGTAGGACCTGTGCTCACATACCAGCACTGTGCAGCTAAATTGGTATTCACTGGAGAACACCAGAATTAGCAGGTCTGTTCATACTGAGCACATGTGGCAGGCATGAAGGAGTCTGGAGACTCCATGTTGAAGATTATGCTGCCTGTAACATCATCGAGCATGACAGTCTGGTGGTGGGCCAGTGATGATTTGAGGAGGCATATGCTTGGAGGGTTTCATATTGCTTTGAGGTAACTGGAACAGTAATTTTTAGATCTTATGTTGGTGGAGTGGGACTTGGTTTCTCCTGGTGAACGACTAGGCCTCGCCTCATGTTGCCAGAGTGTGTAGGCAACTCTTGGATGATGAAAGCATTGATGACACTGACTGAACCTTGCATTTCCCTGACCTAAATCCAAATGAGCATATTATGTATTAGTGCATCCAGTGCCACCAAGAACCACCACAGACTGTCCAGGAGCTCACTAATGCCCTGATCTAGGTCTGTTAAAAGATCCTCCAGGACATCCTAGTCATAAGAAGCTTTCCAAGGTGTGGATGGGAGTTCATAAAGGCACATGGGGGGCATACACACTTTTGAGTACCAGTTATGAAATTGAAAGTCATATTTTCATTTGATTTTCAGCGTGATTGGGAACACTGCCATCTGAGGATGATGATTTTAATTATTATTGACTGTTGGTATATAATTTTGAGCAGTACATTATTACAAACATAATCACTTTATGGATTATATTATATATTAAATATATATGTTTATAATACATGTAACATATGGGTAGATGGTTGACACAAAGCACAGGACACAATTAGAAAACAAAAGACATTTGTTAAAAGTTATGGCTGTTTTAATTCAATGTTAATTAGCTCTAAAATTCCTGTTTGATGCTTCAAGTCATCAAGAACACGATATTTATGTAGAAAGTGCTGTCAGATAGCTATGTTTTAATTGCTATTAGTGGATACGGTGTGGTACTGTAAGAATGAATATGCAATAAATAATGAAATATAATGCCAGTGAACATTTTGCAACTTGGTAGATCTGTTAATTAAAATGTGTTTGTATTATGTTAATAAAAAACGTAATTAATTAGTATGAACTTTACCTCAAGTATGTTGTCTGCACTAAATAGTTAGTTAGTAAATGTAATTACTATGTGACAAGATAAAATTCCAACAAGCTGGTGACTTTGAAAAGGCTGTGAATATTGTTCTGGTTTGTTTTTTTCCCTAGTTTTTTTGTATTGTAATTGCAATGTAATTGTAATAATGCATTATAACCAATCATTAATAAGAAGTTTTGTTTACATACATATTCACATGTATTTGAATCAGTTGTGTCAGAGGTCAAACTGGCTCACATGTTGCAAGCCCTTCTGCAACATCATCAGTAAAGTGCACTGATAGCTAATTTGCAGATTCCTGTTTGACAGCACTTTCATCTTATTTTGAGTAGCCTATGTTGGTTGCTTAAATCTCGAGCATGCATAGACTCATTTAATTAATTTAATTTCGCACACACGTCACTAATGAGTTTAAACTGCTACGTAGTTCAAAATAATCAGTTGAGTCACTGAGGTTATCGAAAGTTTATGTGAAAGCGATGTATGTGAGAACAAGGAGCAGTTAGTAAGCGTGTGCATGACTGTGTATGTGTTGCACCACTGTTACTTGTCTTATCAGTGCCAGGGCAGCTCTACACGCCCCACCCATTCTATTCACAACCATGGCAACAGATCTAAATACTTCACCTCCACCCATCTTGTCACCACACTCCCTTCCTGTTCTCCCCGCTCACATGTTCATCAGCTCGCTCCCTCACCAAAACGTCCTAAATTAGCTGTGACCTTCTCTAATGAAAAGAGGGAACAACACTGTGGCTTATTATGGTGGCAGGGCTGTGAGCATGTGAAATAGCATTCTGTTATTTACCAGCCCCCCAGTGGCAGC
>OMLM01008612.1:72957-87520 GCA_900302695.1 Helostoma temminkii
TATATGCAGCTTTATATTTTATACCATGAGTGAGGTGGCTATTACTGTCCTTGAGTACAGCTGAATGCCACTCTTCAGTGTTTTGGGACTTGAAATGTGTGAAAAAGCAGGTGAGTGGCAACTTGAAATGTACTATTATATTATAATATATACTATTATTATACTATAATAATTTAATTAGTTTATTAAAATTACTAGCAGGGGCCTCTACAAGCAAGGGTCCTAGATCAGCAGCCCCCCTATCTGTGTGGTTGCTCTACATATGGTATATTATCATCACATTTATAAAGACACACATTCACTTTAGTCTGTTAAATCAAAGCAAGCGAACACGTGTGAGCCCAATTTGCCTTTGGACAATTTTCCATGAATGTAGGAAGCTTAAATATTGATACCAGTGCCTGCGTCACCACTCCTTAGTGTCACTCTGGAGAACAGCAAAAAGCAAGTGCAATTTTACTTTCTTTATCTCACTCATCTTTACTAAAGAAAGATGATTGATTACTGCCTTCCATTGCTCATGTTGAAACAGAAAAAAAATCACCAGCACACTGCAAAATATAACTTGTTTTAAACCTGAGAATATGAGTCAAAGGGCTGTGTTAAAATTTCATATCAAGTCAGCAAGTGCAATTTGTTCTTCTAACATGTTATCTTGATTATATATTGCATGTTGTGTAAACTTGTGACTTAGTGTAGTTGAACAAATTAGATACTTGTTTGAACTTAAAAATCTATCAGCTTCAAAAGAATGCTCTAAACATTAGTCTTACTCTTAATGTCTGTAGAACATTATTGATAATTCATTTAACTACTGAAATCTGACCATTAATGTGAAGAGTTGATGCCCAGAAAGTACCATGGTCAGTACATAACAATGAAGTTATGCTGCTCTCAGTGACTGTGTTCTATTGTAGGTGTATTGGGGTAGGGACTGAATTCAACACCAAGCTTTATCATGTATCTCATAGTTTTTACTAGTGTGAAAATAATCAACCACAACCTAGTGCATGTATGTATTATGACACACATTTGGAGAGCATGAACTTATATTTGAATTAGCCTAAAAACATAAAACTTAGATATGTGAGTTAATAAAAAAATAGTAACTAATCCCACACAATTCGTGAATGAGAATTTAGAGTGCAGAAAATACTGAAAGAAAGCCTGTAAATGCACATTCATTCATTCATTCATCTTCTATACCGCTTAGTCCCCGCATGGGTCACGGGAGTGCTGGAGCCTATCCCAGCCAGCTTACGGGCGAGAGGCGGGGTACACCCTGGACAGGTCGCCAGTCTATCGCAGGGTGTAAATGCACATTTGATTCTAATATATTCTAAGATTTTAAAATAATAAATCAATCAACCAAATACACAATGTTTCATTTTTTCTTGTTTTTTTCCCTGGAGTCATTCTCATAAACTATGGCAGGTCCTTATATTGTAACTATTAATGTCACAGTATATGGCACTGTCATGGCTCCAGATAAACAGCTTTCATTTAGCATCTTGTAATAACAAACTTTCTGTAAACTGTAGACATATCACACTGTGGAAAGTTCACATTTTAAGTTACTGAATTATTCATTTTAAATCATCAAGTCTTGTCTTGTCTCTTACTGGACCCTGTGTGTCTTTCAGTTACATCTGTGAACACATTAAATGTGAGTTTCCAATCACATGCATAAGGATTTTCTCTACTAAAAGGTGTGTGGCTGAGGAGGAGATATTCACTGAAGGTTTTACTTGAAGACCACATTTACATACACTTCACAGGCTCTAATGGTGGTCTAGTGCACTTGGCATGAATTTGTTGTAAAAAGCTGCAGCACTCTAAAAGCCAGTCTGTGCAAAACATACTTAAGCTTTATTTGCTTGTATATTATACTGCATGAACACACACATTTGCTCAAGTGTAAAAATGTACTTACACAACCACAAGACACACACAACTGCAATAACAACCGTTGGCTGGTTTTCCCCTAAATGCAAATGCACCTCTCTCATCCACACAAAATTATCAAGCACAAAAATACATCTTATTAATATGCAAAGAATAGAGCAGTAAAACGCTGCGGTTGAGCTAATCAAATGGTAACGATTTTCCCAGCAAAACTAATTATAAATTCTTCAACTCCAGTCATTCAATAACATAGACATTAAATCATAATAGCAGAAGCAGAGTCATATTGATATTTTTCTCACATCATGAGCAACATGTTCTCATGTAAGAGACGAAGCTTTGAAGCTGGTCTTTGAGGTCCAACTTCAAAGAAAAGATAAGGGCTAAATGATGAAGGTGGTGAGTTGAGGAGAGCACTCCAACAGACCAAAACACGGGGATACTGATTCAAACATCCATGCTACATACAAAAATATGTGTACTTTTATTATAAACTACACAGTCAGCCACAACATTAATACCACCTCATGGTTTTTCAGTAGTCTGAGTGTAAAACGGTCCCACATGAGCCAAGCCGTGATGCCCTGTGTACACAGGGTGGAAATAAAAAATGTGCACAAAATGTTGTGCATGGTCCATAGTCGGTTGTAAAGTCAAACTAAATGTAGCCACTGTAGAATTTATGTACATACAGTTTTTTCTTTGGTCTGCTGTTAAGAGTTTTTCTAGTCCAGTGTTTGATTTATCGACTAATTAAAGTTCTCATGCAGTTAAGGGACACTATTTACTGAAGTATGAAAAATGATATTATTATCCAAAAACTATTAAAAACACATTTTAAAATGTAGATTTTATATACTGTTGATACAGCTCAATTAAAGTGTAGGGAAACTTTTGCCACATGTAAGTCTTAAAGATTAACTCAAATGTGAAAACTAGAATAAAAAAATCAGTTAGTAAGGTGTTACCTGAGTTACTAAACTCACACATATGTTTAGTAATTAAGGTAATTACTAGATGGATTATGGTCTATTTTTTTTCAAATAATTTAATGTTTCCTAATTGAACCTAACCAGATTTAGCTAATAGCTTATTTCCATCTGCAGTCCCTGGGCAGGTGCATACAACACGCAATTGACAGCAAACAGTCAAATTCTGTCTCTTAAATACAAAACAAAGTTACACAACACTAAATAAAGGGAACTAATGTTCACACACTTGATTACTTCAAATCAGTTTTTTGACATCATAGGAAAAGCTACTAGTCAGCAAACACTGATGCATACATGTTCTTGACATTTTGGCATTTAGTCAATCACAATCAACACTGTCTGGTTGCAAATACACTCAAAATGTATTTGCGGTTGCAATTTAGTTGAGTAGAAACATGATTAAAATTTTATGGAGGCTGGGTTAGCAGTAGAAGTCTAAAGGTGACCTGCTCCCTATTCAGCATATCCATCCTGTCTGTGTATCCATAGTAACCAGTTTAACCATGACGTTAAGCTCAGGTGGAGACTGGACTGATGGTGGCACTACAGATGCAAACATTAACACATAGAGTATATTGGGACCTAAAGTCGAAATCCATGTAATTCTGTATTTGTCATGATCTAGAATGGCAAAAGACAAAGGTAATAATGTTACTACTCAACACACATTATTTACACACAAACACACAGATGGTAAACAAGCTTTTTGGAAGATAACAGCCATTTATCTCAACAGCTAGCCACATATTTTGTCAAATCATATGCCAGATTCAACCGTGCAATCAGCCTGACAGTGCCCTGATCCAAAAAACAAATGGGGACATTTGAAAACGAGTCTCAGGTATGACACATGTCATTCTACTGTGACATGTGGTGCTCATGTCACAGTAGAAAACCCACACAGTAGCTGGAATAGTTCACAGTGTAGTATCGACAAGACTAACACAGCATCAGAATTCCTAATCCTTCTTGGACTTATCACGTACACAACATGTTCTGTGACATTAACCAATATTATAATCAATAATTATGGTTAATATTCCATGATATCACCCAACTTCCTGTCCTGTAAACTGGGATACTTCAAAAGAAAAGATTTTAATTTGAATTCACTTCAGTGAGCTTTTATCAGTTTGATTGCCACTCCAGAGCCAAATCTGAGCAAAAATCTATTGTGCTAACAGTGAACAAATCCCATCACATGCATAGTCAAAATTATGCATTATTCATATTTAGTGGATAATTGAAATGTAATTCTTTAACTACAGGAAACTGGAAAATGAGTGAGTGAGTACACCTGCATTGTGAGGCACTGCATTTCATTTTAAGGAAAATCTGTTGAACAAATGTGTAACCATGGTCTGGACTATATGTACGGAGCTATTTTGATAATTTTAGTCAAGGTGAAGTGTAGAAGATCTCATTTCCTATTTTCCATCAATTTAACATGCATGTCATAGCCAACAGCTATTTACTGTTCTTGCCTTAGCACAGTCTGATGCACCTTTATCACTTGACCCTCGAAAAACAAGCACTACAGACTTTATTCGGTGGAATATGTAGCAATCACAGCTCCTCATGCATTGCTTATTTCCTGCTGATGTCTGAAGATTTTGAGTTTTTTTTTCTTATTCTCCTGAACACGGGAATCAATGCACATAAAGGCCTCCCTAATGCTATCAAAACCATTTCAAATGGTCTCAAGCAGACAGAGATGGTAAAACATGTGTTTCTCAGGGGTTTCCATCTGGTTTTATCTTCACTATTATTGGTTTCTGTCTCTTCTTCCTTTTCTCTCACTCCCATCGTTGTGTATGTGTGTGTTATACGTTAGTGTGTGTGAGTGTTTGCATGCATTTATTCTAGCTTATGTTACATCCGAGCGTTTGCAGTGCAGTTTGCCCGTGCAGACCTGATTCCAACTTTGCAGATTTCTCTGTTTGTGTAATTTCACACTCAGTGCTCCCCTGAGCCTAGTTTGCACCTCACACTCTAAAGGCTTCTTGCCACTCACCTGCTTTTTCACACATTTTGTATGGCCTCGTGAACCTGTTAAGTCTGTTGACTTAACTGGTGCATGACTCTACAGTGATCCACTGCCAAAAGTCAAACCGGAATGAAGAGGAAAAAGCTAGTTCAGGTTGGAATACATGCAAGAGAGTATTACTGGTAAAGTATATACTGTGTCACTGTGTAAACCGTGACACCCAGTAACTGGACTTAGAGAAAATTATACAAACATGGGCAAAGTAAAAATATCAATCTTATAAGCCACTGCTTGAGCGTTGATTGCATGAATACACAATTTTGAAGTTGAGGCTCCTGTGCCATCTGCACTGCAGCACACTAAGAAAATAATCTATTTAATTTCCCTGGTGACCGCAGGTGCTATCATTTATCTTATCCAGTGAGACTTCTAAAGTAGATAAAACCACTTCTTAAAATGAGATAAATCTACCTTACCATATGTGCCCCACTGTGCTGCCTTATGGGACACAGAGGGGGATTCCATGTTTGTGCTTCCTCTTCAACTTAATACACAGATGCCAAACTTTGCCGTGACAAATTAAATTTATCAGTTTAAGTCTTGCATGTGGCGGCGTAGGTGCCTATCTCTACTGAAGGTATGCAGAGAGGAAACCACTGTGTTTAGTGTTTGGAAAAGCATCACATCATGTTAATGTTTTAATACTACATCTGTTCTCCAGGGGTAGAAACCGTATAGTCTATCTACATGTTGCAAGCGAGGCACTTACATGACTTGACAACTTCCCTGCATGTGTGCTCGTGCATATATGTTTCTATGCGCCTGTGCGTGATTCACAGGACTCGGATAGAGCTGTGATTCTGCACCCTCTGGTGTTTCTCCTGCACAGAGTTGGCATTTTAATTCATGCTTGCGTGACTGTGCTTTGGACTGTTGCTTCCTCATCAATGTTTATATTCTCTTTTCTTCTCCTGCGCCTTTGCAGAATTCTCTTTCTTGTTTCCCCTTTTCTCATTCTGCAGAGCTGTCAACAGTTCTCACTTGTAAACCCTATTTTCCACTCCCATAGGAGTTTCCTGTGGTTATCTTCTATTGGTAATATTATCTACCTCGACTTGAGCATTTGTGACCCCTCACCCCCGGAGACTTCGACATGCTGTATAGCAAATCAAGAGTCTCATTGGTCACGGGTGGCCACAGATGCTCATGACAGTTCTAGCCTATAAGCTGTAACAGAATATGAGCCTATACATAATTCATAGAGCCAAGTCATATGGCCTTGAGCGATGCTGCTGAGAAAGTTAAGAGTAGAAAGCAGACAGCCAGGAGGAGGTCTGTGTGTAGCTGCCAGTGCAACAGTTTGCTTATTGCAAGATTTGATCTAGGAGCTAATTGAACCTGACGTGAGTGGAGGAAAAGTGCATCATGGTGTGTGCTGAAAAGCAGTGGGATTGCTAAGAGTTGAGCTTGATGTTACTAAAATGAGAAGTGCTTTTTAAAAACGGCTGCTCTAAGGCATCTCTGGTTGGTTCCAGGTGTGATTACTGTAAATGAAATTAGATCAGTCATACGCAAAAAAACTGTAGGACTGTTTCAATTTGTTTCGGTATGTTACACCTTCCAACCAATGCATGCACACAAACACATGAACCTATATGATTATACGGCAATGAAATGAACTAAATCAACAATACAGCGTCAACCATTTAAAATAACTGAGCTGTAAAAAATGTGCAAACTGCTGAAATGAAGCTGAATGTTGCGCTATGATTGTGTATATCTCCCAGACCACTGGGTGGATAGAGCAGGGTGAGAAGGGGAAGAAATTATTAAAATGTGCCACGGCCACAAAGTGCTCTTGGAGTAATTAAGTCGACAGCAGTTTGGCTCCAGCAGCTCCATTTTGAGTGTGTAATGTATTTCAATAATGACAGTGCGCAGCAGCAAACTGGCTTGTCGTCACGCTCTCTCTCCTAGCTAATCCTGTTACTGCTGACCAGCCTGATGGGGCGTGAGTCCAGCCTTGCTGCCTGCCTGCCACTTTTCTGGAGAAGGAGGGATGAGGGGGGAAGATGGACACACAGAAAAAAAAACAAAGGATCCTGTTTGTTTCCCTGTGTAGTTTTAGTTTTTTTTCAAGTGCGTGTACATGCAAACTGGCCTACACGCAGCGCTGATTGTCATCTTGTGTACGTGAGTGAGATTTCAAGTGCTCGCCTGTGTGATTGTGAGCCAGCATGGACGTCAGTGCATATCTACCGTAAATGTTTATTCAGTCTGCAGTGAATACACTCCATCCCCTCACTGCTTACAGAGGAGGTTTTCAGCATCATCTCAGGCTCTGAGCCCATCCACTCTGCTCCTGCCACAATGGCTAATCCTGACACAGGCAGCAGTGGCGAGCAATCAGTACTCACAGCCCAGAACATAATGCAAGCCTGTCTGTCTGGCTAGATGTTTGTGTGAATGACTGGCAGGCCAACTGCTCATCTGGTTGCTTGCTTTTTGTGCCTCTGCGACTGTTTTGATGGCTGGGCAGACGTGTGTTGGACCTCTGGTTATGTAAATTCTTTCTATCTATAAAGGGAGGAGAGTACACTACCAACAGCAGTGAGGGACTGTGGAAAAATAAAGATGAGATATCTTGGGTCTGTTGTTTGGTTTGGTTTATTGTTATATTTTCTTACCATTGAACATACACTATTTGGTCATTTCAACCATGTTATCAGTATGGCTATACTACCCATATACTACCCCCAGTTTGAGTAGCCTCATTTTGTTCCTTAAATAATCACAATATTTGGTTCAATGTTGTAATGAATTCATGGCATTTTAAAGACCCAGTAAGCCATTTAAAACTAGTTAATAGCATTGTGAAGGTATTGTCAGCATCCCAAAAGTAATTTTCAACCAATGTGGTTGAAGAAATTAATTTTTATTATTCACTGCTGTATAATAAAAAAATCTTTGAACCCATTAAGCCTCTTTTCTAGTCAAAACATACTTTAATCTGACTTTGTCAGTGATGTAATGTATTACTACTGCAATGAAATTTGGTCTAAAAATGATAATACATTACCATTATACACAAAAATATGTGTTCAGTGTCATGATCACTACCTGGACTTTATAGTATACTTTTAGTTATATTTTGAAATCAGAATCACTTCCTGTCTGTCCTTTCACCTGTTTCCTAGTAAACTGAAAAGCCGCTGGCTGCAGTAAACCGAACAGAGTCAGACGCTTACCATATATGGATCTTCAATGTGTGTGTGTATGTGTTTGGTGAATAAAATCTATTATGGCGCTTGCTCCTGCTTGAATACTAATTCAAGATAATGATTGTAGCAAACATTATGCCTTATATAGATTAGCATATTAGCCTTAGCATTGTGGGTATATTTGTAGGCATTAGCATCTAAACACATATTTGTTATGTGTTTAGTTTGTGAACATTATGAAGTGGCCTTAATGTTGTAACACTAGAATATGTGCACTTTGACATTTCAAAAACAATAGCAGCCTTGTGTGATTTGAAAGAGAGTAATCAATTGTGCACTTTGCTTTGAGGATAGAGAACAGCTAAAAATGGCACTCGCACCACACACAGTGACTATTCACAGTTCATGACATAAACCAACAGGAAGCAGGATGTACTACTACTAGTGACAGTACTACCACCTTGTTTGTAGACATGGATAACAAGCCTGTCCGGCTGTTAGGGTTTTTTGTGGAATATAATTTGACATGCCATACAGGAAAAGTACAAGTCTAAATGTCACCTGACGTGTTTTGATGTTGATGAATTTGCTTTGAGACCTACACTGGTCCTCACCTTGCTGCGTGTTCATTCTCAAAACAAAGAGAACTTTGAAATAAAGGCAAATTATACACTCACTGGTTGCAGCAATATTTAATGCAATCCAATATAGCAGCTCTATCAGGAATTCTACTTTTACATGGTTGTAAAGTTTCTTTCAAACTGTCAGAAAGGTGATACTTCAGTGTTTATTATAGAGCCTACAGTCATAGTGCATGAATGTTTTCATCAATTTTTTTTTTTACTTCAAACAGAAACTTCAGTTACATGTTGTGTTTTGTCTTAAAACACTACATACACAAAACATTTTACCAGAAAGCTGTATTAAAAGTACTGTGGATGTGTTGTTCCTGCAAATATTGGATCGCAGCAAATAGTCTTTAATGGGAGGAAATAGGTCTGTCCCTTGGGCTTGTTGCACAGACACCGCCCGAGTGCCTCAGACCTCTTCCTTTCTCTCTCATTCACTCACTCTCATTTCCCTCTTTTCTTTTGTCTCTATTACAAAGCTGCTTGATGCTTACACTCTGATTCAGTTTGCGAGCGTGCACCATTATGCGAGCTAAAGCTTTCCCATAATGAGGCCAGAGGTTGTAAAGGGGTGTGGGTGTGGTGAGGATAAATGGAAAGATGTGAGATTTTCCGGAAGAGGTGGATAAAAGCCAAAAGAGTCAAACGAGCAGGCAAACAGCAAAAGAGTGTAAAGAGAAATGGGAGATTTTTTTGCATGTCCAAGGTCTGCTGCCACAGCTTGTCAACAGGTTATGGCAGGAGCCACACAAATTCCAGTTTAAAAGGTTACCAAATCCTATTTATTTTATTCATCTAGAATATGACATACAGGACAAGGCTTGCACTGCATCACTTGTAACATCCACATTCTCAGGAAATGAGAAAAAAAAGATGATCGTTCAACTTTGAACGTAACCCAGCAAAACAACAAAGCACAAGGACAGTATCTTTCTTACCAGACCCACAAGATAAAGCTCTTTCATGCCAAGAGATCTCTGTTCTCGCCTTTCTTCGCTCAGAGGTGTATGAACAATACTTTGCATAATCCAGTTGCATCTGTATGCAGCAGGCTTTAGAGAGCGGGAGTAAACAGGATTCCCTCTAGCTTCTGCTTTCACCTGCTGGAGGTGGAGTCCAAAACCAAGGCCACGTCTGAAGAGCTAATGGCTTCTCATGCGAAGAACTGGTTTCTGCTGAAAAACGTACATTCTGATGAATTAAATATGACTTGATGAATACCATATGACCGTTTGTGCAAGGGCTGTAAAATATTTATGAAGAGGAAGATTGCGATCATCACACTTTTAAGGGGAATTTTTAGAATTTTAAATCACTTGATGTGGCTAGTGCAGCTACAGATTCCTATTTTGCAGTGTGTGATAGCTTTTTGTATGGATTTGAAAGCCAAATGGCTTTGGACTGCATTTTCCATTTACTTTTTTTAAAAACTAAACTTAATTAATAAAATTGATCTGTAATTGTGTTATCCTCTTGTTAGATATTTGGGAAACTGAATAACTTCTTCCAAACATGCTAGCTCAAATTATGGCTATTCATGTTCAGCTATGACATTACCTGATCTTTGCATTATTTTTCTTCAGTTCAGCATTTCTTTCACTTACCCCTTAATATGCACTCTGCTCCAACTGACCATGTCTTATACAATCAACCAACATCCAGCAACAGGCCATCAACAGCTCCCAGAGGGCTTCAACATGCAGTATTGAATATTTCCATTAGTGCTAGATTGTTTGAAGGGAACTCTAAAAGAGTGTGCATCAGAGAATCATCACAGAACAGAAAGATGAGGAGCCAAGAGAAAAGGGGAAGATGGAGGAGACCACAAGGGATGAGATAAAAGAAACAAAAGAAAATAGATCAAAATTCAATAAAACAGAATTTACCCTTGTGGTACATGAGAATACGAGCGTGTGCTGCTTTTGCTCGTTTCCTGTCAGGTTCGAAAGTGATACAACTTCCTATGAGAGTGTCACTATACGAAATTCCAACACAGTGGGGAATGAACTCATTAGCTGCCTATTTGAATGACACTCAAAGGTTTTAAAGAATAAAACACACAGACACATACTCCTGTTTGATCTAACCTGCCTGACAAAGTTGCTACAGTTAACTGGTTACCGTTTCTATCTCGGTTTACGCTTTGTTTTTTTCCTGCTTTACCCTCTTTTTGTATTTGATACTAAATGAATCTGTTGGACAGATTTAAAGCAGCATTAATCGATTTTCCAGTAAACATGGGGCAGCAAACAAGCTGTAAAAATGACATAGTCGCAGACACTAAAAAGTGCTGCTCCCAGGTGGCCAAAGCCCATTCTGTCCTTGCTTGATAAGATTTTTCTAGATTCACGTAAACTCCCCAATCCAAGTATGAGTTGAGTATCAGTTGCCTTTTTACATATAGAGCACACAAATAATATTTGGATATACATTAGGGTTAGTATTTCTGAAAGTAATGGGGTTTTCAGGCAGACCCAAAAGCAGACCAGAACAAGGAGAGAAGGATTTACAGTTTAATCAAATGTAACAGAAACAACAAGTATCAGAACGCAGGAAACAGGCACAACAGAAAATCACTCCAGAGAAGGAAAAGGTCCAAACCGAAAACAGATATACAAAATAAGGTGCCGGGAACTCTCTCACCGAGGACATGTAACGATAACTGAGGAGAAAACAAGTGGAAGATATAAAACCCAAACTAAATACTCTTAACAATAATCAAAGCAAGGACTGAAAACATAACAGAGGAAACAGTATGGGGCTAACCAGATGTATGGGTCCAGATCAGAGTGGCAGAGATGTTGAGTAATAGTCCAAAACTAATCAGCAGAGTCACAGAAGCAAACAGGAATTTAAATACTCCAGGAACTGACTGGCAGAGTTCACAGGTGTAAACAGGAACAAGACTTGCAGAGAAGAGGACATGATCCAGCAAGGGTTCTGTAGAGACTGTGGGTATTTATGGAGAGGGCTAGATTGCACATGGGCTGCAGCTGGCTGATTGGCTGAGTCAGTACAGGTGTGTGTGTGTGTGTGTGTGTGTGTGTGTGTGTGTCTGGAGAACAGGGCAGGAGGTGTGGTCAGATCAGAGACTTTGTATGTGTGTGTCCGTGAGAAAGGCAAGGCAAGGGGGTGTGGTTCTATGGGTCTGACACTATTCCAGGAAAGTGGTTGTGAAGGTGTAGCCAGGTGAATCAGGGAGTAGGTAAAGGGAAAGGCCAGGAAGACAGAGCAGGAGGTAGACAAAACTGACAAAGATAGAGACCCAACAATAAACAAAGGCATGAATCCTGACAATTTCTAGTCATTAAGGTTAATGACAGTCAACCAAAATATGAAAGTCACCAGCTGCAAACCGAATCACTGAGCCGAAACATGTTCCAGTGCACTGGAAATTCTCTGTGCGTTTATCAGGTGACCAGTTTTACATCACATATGGATCATCAGACAAAAAATTGCAGCTACGTTAATGACTAAATTATGTGGTCTCATTTTGAGTTCCAAAAAACTGGAAGCTCTAGAGTTAAAAGATAACATATTAGTTGAGATTTTAGAGTCACTGATTGTATCAATAGTAAAATGAGTTTGTGCATTTTGAAATTACATCTGATCAAACATCAAACAGTTTAATTCAAAGAACTAGCAGTTTGAAATTGCACATATAGAAAATGCCTACATCCACTGTACTTCCATTTTAACACTTGCACGTTTTTCACGTGTAATCTTAACATTTAAATGGTGGAGCAGGCCGAATGGTGGTGCTTACAAAGCTTTTTCGATCTGAGGCTTTGGACAAATTATCTAACAAAATCAGCAATTAACTGCAAAGAAGCAGAGACAATTTTGTGAATAAAGTAAGCTAATTAACTTTCACCAATGTTTTTTGCCTGCAAAACACTTCTGATAGAACAGACAATCTTAGACTGTGTGCATGTGGTGTGGGGATATGCTGAGTGTGTGCACAGTGTTGTGTTAGTTTGTGTGTTCACTGGATTTCTATTTTCATTAGACACATAAGGACTCGCTGCTGTCCTCTGCCCAGCTGTGAAAATAACAGCCTCCAGGTACATCAATGCACCGTTAATTCTGTGGCTTAATGCTCTTTTCTGCAAATACACACTCTGGGCTACACACACACTTTTGCACATAAGCAAAGAGTCTGTCCAGTGGAGGCAGAGTAGCTAGCAGAAACTAACATTATAAGCCTGAGTAACGAGATTCTATAAATGTTTATAATTCCCTGAAATGCATCTGATGATAAGTGAAAAATGTCTGTAGGTGGAAGTACGCTGACTTACCTTGTTCTCTTTGGTTATGTTCATACACAGTGACAGGCTCATCAGTAGGCATTGCTTTAACAGCAGGCCTTGAGGAGGAGGCCTACTTCTGCAGGTGACAGCTATCAATTCAGCCCCAGAGCTGATGGAGGGATAGAGGAAAACCCCTTTTATGTTCCTTCTAACTTTCTCTCTCAATGCTCGCTTTCCCTCCTTCCTTTTAACTTTACCTTCTCATGTCTGCAGAATTCCCAGAGCACTAACACACTTGTCCAAGATAATTCTTCAAGCCCTTTGTACAGTAGATGCACTGGCACAGCTTAGCTTTCCTGTCCCTTGGCCTTTGTCTACTATCATACGGATTTTTGTGAACTTTCTGTAATACACTTCTTGGTGAGCGAGCAAATCGATGGACTTAGGCCTGAGAGACAACAAGTTTTGGCACCTAACTCCCTGGAACAAATTTCAAGTCAATTCTCCAGTGATGCTAATTCTCTGGCTACTGGTACTTGTTGAGTGTTTTGGCTGTGTGCACAAGCAATCACACAAATCCACTCTTAGCTGAGGCTCAGAGGGAGTCTATTTATGGTTGGTCTGACTGGAAAATAATTCTTAGTGTTAAATGAGACATTTCAAGCACTATTGTGGTCTGTGACACTTCAATCAATATTTGGAAACATGAGCAACTTTTTCCTCAAAGCCAGAAATGAGAAAACTGAATAGAATGTCATATACAATGACATGATTTCGCCCAGACTTAAAATTACATGTCCAGTGTTTTCCTCCCAAACCACGGTTTTGTTTACATTCATGACACAAGTGGAGCAGGTTTTTGACTTGGCGAAAGGAATGACCATTAGTTTTCCATTTGCACACAAACATGATTTCCTTCTGTCTCCATTTCCCCTCCATCTCTGTTAACCCCTCTTTCCTCACCTCTGGACGAAGTCTGCATGAGAGTGTTTTCTTCCTGTCTCATGGCCCCAAGGGAACATTTTCGTCTCTGCACCCCCATCACCTCATCATCATCCATCTGCAAGGCAGGATAAGCACTGCATGGGACATTAGGCCCATTACCCAGTCATGACAGCCTACCAGCCCCAGCCCACCAGCTCTGCTCTGCTCTCATGCTGCTGTTAAATTTACTGGAAGGAATACTGTGCTTAACACGAGTAGCAAGGTGATTTTATCAGTCTTTCACTGAGTCTCACTTGACTTAATTGTGTTCGAAATATCCCCAAGTCAGATATGTTCTCGTCTAAATCACAGAGCTCGGACTGCTTGATAAATTTAAATTATAATTAATATATTTGAATTTATTTATTTATATAAACACCGCAAACCCAACCTTTATTTATTTTTTTTCATCTCCAATGAAATCTTGGAAGGATTGTTAATAATTTGGGTTCCTGATCAAAACACACAAATGGTGTGATTGTGAAACCCTGTCTTCATTAAATTATGCTCCTTTACAACTAAACTGCAAACGTATTGTATTTGGCCAACACACTGTCAGCTCATAGCAGGTTGAGTCATGGCAGCTGAACTTTTT
>OMLM01008612.1:87550-120181 GCA_900302695.1 Helostoma temminkii
AAGTTGATAAGGGACCATGAATGTATCCTCCAAGTTGGTTTCGCTTCACACTTTCCATGAATGGGCTCATAAAGTGAACAATGTAAGGGGCATAGCTTCACAAGAAGCTTCCAGATAACTTCACCTGGATGACTGAGAATGTTCACAGACATATCACAAAAACTCCAGGGTTTGGTTAAGTTTGAAGAAGAAAAAAAACTTCCTGGAACAATCTTGTCACAACACACAATGTCTCACACAGTCAGCTGACATCCCCATTCTATACATACACTAATGGGTATTTTTATGCAATATGACAAGGTGTATGTGATGGTCTTGGAGTGATAATAGGCTGGAATAAGCCATTTTCCACAAATACTAAAATTGTAAAATTATTAGAAAACAATGACATCCATTCACTCTATAATATTGATTCAGAATTCATTATTAAGAACTTTATAAATACCAGGGACAATTTAGCCACTGTTAAGCCATCTGAAAATACTATGCAGTCATAATTCAGGGTGCCATCAGGACATTTATATGCACCAAGTTAAGAGATAAATACATTATATCAAAAAATATCCCACACAAAATATCTCTTTCACGTTCATAGTTCACAAAACTAAAGTGCAGAAATGAGGATATGCATCAAATATTTGGCATCCTCAAAGCCAACTGAATAAATCAGTTGTTTGTGTGTCGTAGTCATTATTTCCTCATCCCTGATCAGAATAATCAGAATTTTAATGGGATTTCTGCATAGGTGTACAGAGGCCCATTGTCAGCAAACATTAGTCTGCTCCGATTACATTGTGTTTGCTAATGCAATTAAAAAGGTTAATTGATTGTTAGAAAGCCCTTTTGCAATTATGTTAGCACAGCTTAAAACATTTAATGTTTTCATGTAAGAGAATAACATTTTTAAATGACCCTAGAAGTTTAAATGGTAGTATATAGCTGCCTAAATACAGTATTTCAATTTGTGTGTGTTCTGGGGGTTGGGGCTTGAGTGCCATCTTTGGCAGTGTTGCCTGAATCTAGCAGGGATTTAATGGTTTTGATCCACAGTGTGAGTGACCGTCAGGCACACAGACAGGACAGAGGGTGTAACCGGCCTCAAACCTCCAACTAATCTACTCATAGAGTTATCTCCTGCTAAAGGAGCTTATAGGGCCACTGTCTACCCCAGGGGGCCACCCCAGATGTACAGATGCATATTAGACTCAACAAAGACACTCTGATGTCATTATAGGCTGTGATATAATTTACTGTACCTCTCCAACTTAAGAAAAAACAGAACAAAAACTACCATATCCACAAACAAGAGAAAAAAATTGTATGCGCGGCATATGATTTATGTCAGGAGAAAATCGGAACTTATTTTCTATTGCTGACAAGAACAACACAGGGCAAGGGGTACCAAGGGAAATCTACAGACATTCAGCTTATCCCCGGTAAATGCATTATCTCATGGGGATATTGTAAATTTATTCCAACTGTTACAATCCCTACGCCTCTACAATCCCTACACATCCACCCCTCTCCCCAGTGTTGGATGTTTAATACATTGTGGGCAGATGATCCCTAAGTAAATATTCTGTTCCACTTCACATGCTGGGATGGTGGTAATGCAATAACCATGTGTAAGCACAAGGGAGACCAATTGAGCACCAATCCCAATTCTTCTTGTCCAGTGTGCTAACGGGATTTGAATTCAACTAAAGGAATGTTTAAACTTTAAAACACTTGACAAACGACTTTACCGACATCTAAGAAATTTCAAGCCATGTTTTTAGTTGAATGCTGAGTAGAATTGTTTGAGGCTTTAGAAAGCATACTTACTTTTTTTTTAACCTAATGTTACATGAAAAATGGAAACTAACTAAGAAGGAATTACTTAAGGGAAACAATAAGTCTAAGTGTCCCCTACTATAGCTGTAGCTTCATATTTTACAAATAAAATGAGGGTGATATCATCAACTATTATGAGATTGAGAATAGGATTTTCCCAAATTTTCTTACATTTCTGTACATCACATTTAGCAGCAAAAAAAATCCACATTGGTTTTTGAACTGCCTCCGACCCCAAACCACAAATTAAAAGAGTTTCATCATTATGAATTGTGCTCCAAATGTCTATTGTGCATCCTCCTTCTCCCTTTTTTCACACCACAATTCAACTAATAGTGTTGATATAAGCCCCTATGACATATGAAAGCATGAGCAGATGAGAGCTTGTGGGAGGCACTTTAGATCCAGCACGAGCTGCTCATGGGTGTTTTCTGGCCAGTTTTGCTGAGTCTTCACTCCCACCCAGTTAGAGGTGAGAATGCATGAAAGAGAGAGAAATAGAACCATCTAAGCATGGATGACTCTCTTACGTAACATCTGCTACTGCTGCATGACATGTTTGGTCACGCTTTGAATCACTACTCCTTAGTCCACCAACAAGAGATTGTGTGTGTGGGGTTGTGGGCATGTGTGAAAGACAGAAAGAGAAGGTGCTGAGAGGGTGGTCTGCAGTCATGCCCATGAGTGAGTGGGGGGATTGTTATTGATTGTGCAGCTGTCACTTTTAATTATGTCTGTATCCAATCAATGCAAAAGGCGGCAGGAGCCAAAGTGACATTTCTCTACTCTGATTACTCATGTCTCCTCTGTGGCTCAGCTGCCCTTTACTTTTGTTTGGGACCATGCTGCACCCATCTGCAGTCATTTTGCATCAGATGTTTTACCTAGCATGAGCATATGGTTTCATTCATTTGGGGATGCACAATGGCACAAGAGATACAAAGTTAAGCCAGTTGAAATGTGCCGTTATCAACCTTAGATTTCTGGAAGTCAAGTTCATTTTCTGCATAGCCGCCGTTAGGACAATTTGCAACCAAGTGTGAAGTTGGCGATTGAGAGTAGTACTTCCAAGTCTGAGCCAAGGTTGTCTGCCAAAAATCTCTTTGGACTGGAAGCAGGTTGTGCACATCCAACTAGGAGGACACCCTGGGGTTGACACAGAACACATTATTTATCTCATCTCATCTGGGAACACCTCCGGATCCCCTAGGCAGAGCTGGAAACTGTTGCTGGAAATGAGGATGTCTGGGCTACCTGCTTGCTGCTGAACTTGTAAGAACATTGATGGCTTGGCAATGTTAGATGACCTGTTCAAAGTTTGAATGGGCATGAAGCTCTTCCTGGTGGAGAATCATCAGCAAAAAGAGAGCAACTGTATTAGGAAATATCAGTTGCTTTGATAGGTACAATAGTCTTGTACCTTTAAAGGTCAAAGGTACCAGACTGGTAACATAAAAGATAGTCAAGGCAATTATGACTTATGCTTAAAAGTCTATTTTTAAGATCATTAATTAAGAAACCAAAGAAAAAACACATTCAACTGTTTAAGCCAGTTCATTTTCTCATTCAGGGTCGGATATGAATGTTGAGATGTTGAAATTGTTAAAACTGAGGCTGAAGATTCTCCGCTATTAACCCATTTTCTATTTGCATATCTTTTTGAGGAACGCTTAGGTTATTAAAGTTTCATAAAAAGATTCTGGTAACATTTAATATATTCGCTTTGTAATGTTTTGTTGCAATATTAAAAATAAGACAAAGAATAATTCCGTCTGTGTAAATGGGTGTAACCCAATTACCGTATTAAAATGTAACATGTTATAAAAATCATATTCACTAGTTAAACCACTGTATTTATATGATCGTCTTCAAATTGCATTTGATTGTATTCCAGTCTTGCAAAATGTCACATTTGTTTCTCTGACCTGCCGTGCACTGACTGAAACATTTTCTTTGTTTCACTAGAAATGATTTGGAAGTCATTCGTTGTAAGTGTACCAACTGAACACTGTATCAATTTTCCTGATAAATAGTGACAACATTACAC
This sequence comes from Helostoma temminkii, assembly GCA_900302695.1. NCBI lineage: Eukaryota > Metazoa > Chordata > Actinopteri > Anabantiformes > Helostomatidae > Helostoma > Helostoma temminkii. Next base: position 91,431 of record OMLM01008612.1, read on the forward strand.
AGTTCTAAAGAAACCAAATAAAGTGTTACCACATTATACAATGGAAAATTACAACACGGGGAACTACTTCTGTCACAGACACTTGGCAAATGTTTTAGTTCAGTGCATTGTCATTGATTGTTTTTAATGTACACTGCTTGAGTATTTATATCAGAACCATCCTACTGTGTTTGAACTCTGGTCTGCACTCACTGTGCGGATTCTGTATATGAATCATTGCTATGTATATCGGACAGCATCTCGTTTGCTACAATGCTTCGGGCCTGTTGTAGTCCTTACAGTACCTCTCATTGTCTACTTTGCTGTGAGCACACCATGTTTGTTAAAATCCATTTGTATATGCATAAACACTATCAAAGTAATTTCTACAGCGAAGAATTGGAACTTAATTTGCATGTAGATACTGTGTCCATTGAGTAGCAAAATGAAATTTACTCCTCCGAGCTAGAATAAATTTGATGAAGCAGGAGTCACAATGGCAGAATGTTTGTAATTGTGAGCTTCAGTGTTTACCTTATTAGAATTGAGCACCAAGCTAAAAGCTCTCGTGAATGATAAAGTGCTGGACTAAGGATGTGGGCACTGCTGAAGAAGGCTGGCAGTAATTGAGGTTGTGGAGGGCCTGAGCTAACAATGAAAACATTATGTGCACTACAACACATCAAGATTAACAGCTCCTTTTTTTGATTAATTTCAGGTCAAAGAATAATATAATGGATGCTCTGCTCTCACCAAAAATGTTCTTTCATTCTTTGTCTCTCTTAATTTGTCTTTCACATACTTTCCTTGCGAGACTGTCCATCCAGTCACTCTCCCTTCCTTTCTGCTCCCCGAGTGATTAAGGCGTAGAAGTAGCCCAGTTTGAAACGCATAATTGGATCCTCGAATTCTCTTTTCATTTCCACATTACCTCTACAGAATTCAGTTTGTGCAATATATGCATACTTTTTAATTTCCACACATCTATGACACATCACAGCTGTTAGCTCCCAAGTGGTTTTATTACCTGCTCTGGAAATATATTGTACATTACCAGCCTGTCTCTGTCTACACACACAACTGCATAAACACCTGTCCAGTGAGTATGAGGCACGCCCTTTGGCTCACTCTATTAAACTGTGCCAAGAAATTTAATTTGTTTTGTCTCATAAGTGAGTGCAATTCAGCTATAGATGTTAAGACATCTGTTATCAGGGATGGAAGAGTGTAAAAGATGGAAAAAAACACCTCTATCAACAGTACAATTACATTCCTCTGTGGAGAGCCATATTTCCCTCTACTCAACCATCTTTTTTTGAGATCACACCAGGACAATCATGGCTTACTGACCGTCATCTGTCTCCATGGGGACAGAAAAGCCATTTCTGCTATTACAGAGATTAGAGTCTTATCTGGTTTTGTTCTATTTTGAAATATTTCATGCAGACTATCAGGAGGCGCATTGCTGCTACTCCAACAGCCATTACAACAGCCACAATATCTAGCACTGATATCAATACCTAAACTTTCATTAATGTTCCATAACTTAGTCTGAAAGCCACAGCAGTTTACAGTGCCAAAACAGCAACTTAATACCTTCGAAATGGCATATTCATTAAAAATGCACTAAGCAACTTAGCAAAATGATTGAAATGAAATATGCATAAATGATGAAACATGATGAAAATAAAATGCACATACCAAATTAAAACATTTATTTATTTATTTTTGCCAAAAACATCCAATAATAAGACAATTCCAGCCTTATCTTAACAGAGAACTATTGATGAGTCTGCATTTCATTCTCTCACTTTTTCTGGATGGAGAAGTGACCGGAATTACTTTATTTTTACTTTATTACAAAGTTCTGAATTCTGCCTTTGTTTTTTTAATAATTTAGATTGTAGATCGACCTATTGGACTGTAGAAGGAGATTTGTCTTTTGACAAAGGATTTGGATTTGATGCATTACTCCCTTTCCCTTGCTTTAACCATCTTCTGCTCACTGTTGAGTATGTCTGTCCTTCAGTGTCCATATGGAAAATGCCAACATTGTAAAACAAAATGTGTTGCCTTATAGGGATGAAAGACAAATTTCAGAAGTTATTCTGACAATAAAGTGTAATGAAATCAAACACTGGACACTGTCATCTGGGCTCTGGCATCCTTTCCACCATCTTGTCTACACACTCCTGACAGTATAACCTTACCTTCTCACAACCCTTGCACTGTTGCACTGAATAGGCTTACATTCCCAGCTCAGAGTCATCGTGAGCCAGCATAAAACGGTAAGTTCTTCAAGAACTCTGTGAACTTGCCATATCATTTCATGTTTCCTGTGCCCACTGGTCAGGAGGTTCCAGTTTCCTGAGTTAACCTACAGACTCTTAAATATATTATATAAAGTCCTAAATCTTTTGTTAAATCTATTCCATTTGAATCCAGTCCAGTTATTACAGGAATCTCACATGTACAGTATATTTATTTAGATTCAGGTTGGAAATTGACTGAGTAAGTGAGAAGGAGGAAGAGATAGCAGGGGACTTCTGCTTCTTAGCTGCAGCTTCTAATTGATTTGGTACCTTAATCCCTCTTGGATTGAGTTGTATGTATGAGATTGGGTCACAACAATATATATTTTATATGTACTGAAATGTACCTAAATCCATTTAATAATAATCTCTATGTCATTCCCACTTTCAAAACCAGTGAGTAAATAAAAGCTGAGTAGATGATGAAATAAACCGTAAGATTTTAACATCTGGCATTGTCTGCAATGAGTATTGCTTAAAAAAAAAGTGGATGCTATTTGCGTCATGTCAGAGTGCATGATCAGTTAGTATCGAAATAATTTATTCATTTACATTCCAGGGACACCCTCCTCTTTCCCCCCTTGTTCACCATATTACTCTGGTCCTGGGAAGAATACAAACAAAACGTTATTGAGAGTCACAAATATTCACAAATGACATTGTGTATTGATTCAATGCCATAAAGTGTGATTAAAATTAAAAAGTCAAAAAAGCTCTATTAATGAGTTATTTTGTTTTATTTATGCCAGAAATGAAAAGAAACAGAAAAGTTTTTACAATCTATTAATCTCTAAGTACAACCTGCAACCTGCATATGAATGCACTGTAACAATCAAAGCACTATAATGCAAACAAGACAGCAATAACACTCCAATAACACGTGCAGCTCGGTGTTGGTTTCCACCTCCTAAAGTGCAAGTGTGAATCTGCAGTGCTGGAAATATCACTTCATTGTACTCTGTTGTGTGGCCATGGCAGCCAAAACACATGTTTTAGTCACAGAAAAGGGCATGTTGATGGAACCCCCATGGCCGCTAATGATCACTTATGGAAATGTGACATATGGGTAGAAAGTGCATGCATTGTAATTACGAATGCTACAAATACTTTTGCAGAGTGCTGTTGCAGTTGGTCATACACACTGCTTTCATTTTCACACCCCTATCCTCAATAAAGCAGTTTTGATGACCTCCTCTTTACTCCCACTGCCTTCTCCTTCCCTTGCTTTGTAGACCAGGCTCTCACAATCCCCCACGGGACCTCAGAGAGAGTCTGCGTGCTCCGTGTGATGATCAGCAAGCCTTAGAGAGATCCTGACAGCCAATCATCAGTCTTCCAGCGGCGTCCTGCTTGGCTTCACATTTCAGGAGAGTGCCATTTCTTCTATTCCTGCCTGTAGAGCTGTTTCATGTTTTGAATGGACTGGTGGTTTTTCTTGGCCTGACAAGTGATTCTGATTCTGATTAGGGTGAAATCTGTAGAGCTTTCTTTCCAGTCATCTATGCATTCTCTAGTGCGTAAAACAATTTTCCCACTTCCAAAATCAGCACAGATTAGTATAAGAAGAAACATTTTCTGTCCACACCCTCCCCTACTCTGCCCTCTTCCTCTGTCTCTAGCTGCAGCGTAAAGAGGAAAGTTTCCCATTAAAAATGTTCCCAGATCCAGCTTTTTTAGTGTGGAGAAAATACATTAGAGGAGTTAATGTGATTTTGGCTGTGCAGATTAGAAGTGTCTTTCATGGTCACATTCCAATATTAGTCCAGAGCTAAGCCCCAATATGTGTTTCCTTTGTGCTTAACCTCATAATGTCAAGAGACCCATAGTCACTTCTGGCATGGATATTCTCTCTTGCTGCCAGCAAAGTTAGCTGCTCCACTCATCTAAAGCTGTGTGGAAAAAGAGGGGTTAGGGGAATAACGTGGAAAGGAGGAACATGAGTGTGAAAAAGGACATTTGATAGTTATTTTGTGCGGACGGCACGATGAAATTCTCCCCCATCCCACTCTTGCTCCTCTCTCACTCTAGTCTACTTGAACATATGCTGTAAAACCCACAAGTGATGCAGCATCATCAGATGACAAACAAACAGGCTAGAGTCAACGGCCTTGCTGATGATCTGGCCTAACAGACCGAGAGTCCTGGCTGTCAGCGGGAGCCAAATCCTCGGAGTAAACATGAGCGGTGACTGATCCGCATTCAATTTAAATGACCTCCATGCTGCCACTGCATCTCACAGAGGGAATTCAAATGCCTCAATCATGCTGTGCTCCCTCCTTAACTCAGTCCAAAAGGGATTAAGGAACCAAATCAATTAGAAGCTGCAGCTAAGAAGCAGAAGTCCCCTGCTATCTCTTCCTCCTTCTCACTTACCCTGCCTCTCTCTGTGTGCAGCCAAAAACAAAAGGTGCTTAAGTACATTTTAGCAGGAGTGGTCACTTGTAATTATAAGTACGGCTGGATAATTGCAACCACTTTCCTGCTATATATTGAACCTCTTTTCATATGATGCCGTAAAGCACATGTGATCCATACCCAAAGGTCTATTCAATTCTATTAAAAGCAACACATCCAACTACTACTTAGACACTGTAGCAGAGACTCAACAGAAGCTGAAATCTCTTTTTGTGTCTAATCCCTGACTTTTCTACTCATTCTGTTGTCCTTTCTTGCCTAAATCTTCGTCTGTATGCAGAGGCTGTTCTTGCCTCTCCGTACACCTTTCTCCCCCTCCTTTCCACCCTATGCTTTCCCCCCTTGTTCACCATATCACTCTGGCCCTGGGAAGAATACAGAAGTTCAGAGGGAAACAAGTGTGTGCCGGTGGCAGGATAAGAGGACTGGGGCTCTTGCTGTGTGAATACTCTGTTTCCCTCTCTCACAGTCTCTCTCTGTGTCTCTCTCTCTCCCTGTCTGTCTCCTCCTAGGTCAGGAGAATCAAAGGAGATCAGCTCCCTTACAGCTCTGACTTAGAGGGGTTTGACTACAGAGAACCAAGAGTGAGGAAGTAGGGTGGGGGCCAGACTCTTCTGATATAAGTAACTCAGAGGGTAATACAGAGAACACTGGATGAATGTAATGATATAGTGATATTTTTTTCTTTTAAACAACTGGGGGTTATATTGTGAATTTCTATGCATGTCTGGCAGGGTGTCTGAATAATTATTTGAGAGAAAGAGAATAATCTAATCTAAGACTGAATTTATTTGACCCCTAAAACATATGGTTTGCTCTTTTACTTCCCCTTAAATATTTTCAAGATTGGAAAAATCATTTGCAATCGGCTGCAAGCTGTGAAGAGATACTTGCTTCTAAGTTTTTACAAGAAGTCTTGTCCTTCTAACCAGCCAGAGAATTTCTGGTTATTTCGTAAGTTTTGCTTTATTCTTATTTCTTCTAATTTCATAATGTCCACTAAAGCTGAGGGAGGTCTACTTGGAGCAGTAGGAGTGGATGGACTTCTAGTCACACACTCTAGCTGAGTTGCATATTGTACCTTAAGCAGGTTGTTTACTTAGGTTCAGCATGTTAGCATTATAAGATTTCCTAACTAACACTAAACACAAGGTACACTTGGTTAACAGGAATGTTGTTATTTTACATGACATATCCAAGGAAGCGGTGGCTATGGAAGAAATGTCAGGTGTCAGAATATATACTGACTGGGACCCAACAATGTCTCTATGAAATGGAAATTCACCGAATCGATGTGGAGATAATTCACTAAGCTAAGCACACAGGATAAAACGAAGGAGACCACCAAAGTTTTTTAGGATTTATCCTCAGGGCACTAGTGATACTAAAATGACTTATCATCCATCTGGCAGTTATTGAGGTATTTCACTCTAATGTCATGTACCAATTGAGAAATTTAGAGCCATAAATTTCTTGTTGTATCATAACATATCATAACACAAGGGAGTTCTGTCTGTATTTTTCAGGGCGTTTACATTTCTGTAGCAAATTTTTATCAGTTGACAGACTGGAAAAGGGTGCTATAGCAAACTATCGCATTATGTTCATCATCTACTGCACTGAGACATGACTAGAGGCTATGAGAATTAATGTTTACCTACAAGATTTTAATGATCCTGCTTTTTTCCTTAATTATAGCATCAAACTATTTGCCTTTCATTGTTCCACCTTGGTTAGATTATTCACACACTAGCTGGTACTGTCTGTCTATTGGACCTCAATCTGCATTGCCTCTGTATTTGTTTATATGTTTATTCCTCTCTTTGTCACTACCTCTGTGTCCATCTGTCTGTCCATCTGTCTGCATGAGTAATCAATAGTCTCTTCATTAGACAAATGGAAGGAGATGGGAGGAAGCTACACCAGGAAGCCAATCAGATAGCGTAAGAGGGAGGGAAGGACATTTCAGATCCAAATCAGCTGCAATGAATCACAAGGGCACAAGTGATTCATAGGGCACAGCTTGATTTAGGGCTGGATCAGCATGATTCAACAACAAACTGACTGTGCTAAGTTGCATCTCAGTCTGATACTGAATACTGTGCCTTTGACATTTAATAATGGATACAAACTTCAGTGTGCTGATACACAATTTATTGCTCACTTGAGCACACGGTAACTAGTCAAAACATACAGTTCACACTGTAATCAGAAAATACAAAATGCATTTTTTCTGTTAAATACACTTGTTAGGAGGCACCTATCCCATTTTCAAACTCTTTCACCTTTGGAATTTGCAAAACTTGCCATCCCATTTGTATAGTAATATCTTCAAGGTTTAATCTATCAAGGTTTGATAAAGAATTTTTTGAAGGCTATGAGCCAATACCCATTGGTCTAAAAGTTAAGCTGTTTGATAATCTTCAAGTGTTGCTGAAAACCTTCCCTCATCCATGCACCTTGAAAGGAGGTGAATCACGAATGTCTGCATTGTTAGGACAGTATGAACAAGAGGCCTGTTAGCTTAGCTTAGCATATGGTAGGAAATGGGGAATCCCTTGAGTAAAAATTGTGATCATTAATTTTGTACTATACACACAATCATATGACTGACTCTTTGGCCAGGAGCAGTGACTTTTACTACATGTGCACAAGCAATCACAGAAGAGCTTCTTATCAGAACACATAAGAGCTACTGGTCTCTGTTTTCTTTTCTCTTCTCCATATCTACCTTGAAACATTTATTTGTAGAGTTCGTACACAATCTTTTTCTTTACTCTGAAACTGAAATGGACTTGAATGTTCAGAAAACTACCTCAGCCCAGTTGGGAGGATTCTTTAGCCTTGGTAGTTGTGTGTACTACTATTGCCTATGTATCTAACAAACCATTGTCTTATTTAAAAGCTAAGTGCACAAGTATTACAGGGGATGAAATTTTGCAGCATGTAAAATATCAGTGTAGATGAAACCCTTCATTGGAGAATTTATATATGCGCTATGAAAAATGGCTGCCTCGCAGACTACATCACCGTGTCCCTCTGCAGTCTTTGTGAGTTACTGAAGCATTTCGTTCTGAACTGTTCCATTTTCAAAGTCACTGTCTGGTTTTGTGTTCATAACTGTTCTTGTATGAATGTCCAAATCTATTTCAGCCCATAGACAAATCACCTTCTTAGACCGAGAATGCTAACCCTGTTCTCTGCTCTTGATTGATCTGTCTGCTATTTCCCCGTAGCAGCTTTATTTCAAATCTGAAAGCAAACATTAACAGCCCTCCCTTACATTCTATCTCTTTCTCTCTCTCTACATTATGTTTCTCTCTGTCGTTCTCTCTCAGTCTTGCTATCACATCCAGGAATCATCTGTCAATGCAATGAAGGAATAATGGGAGCTCCCTCTCACTAGGTCGGAGTGACTGCGGTACCTTCCATTACAACCGAGACGTGAGTGATTGCCTTGTAGATGGAAGGTAGGGAATATGAATGAACTGATCTTAGTGAGACAGAGAGAGGGTGGTGCCGGTCTTACTGGTAGCAACACCTCAGTTCAAGAATGGGAGCAGTGGGATTTCTCGCTCTCTGATGCACTACACTTTCAGCATACATAAGTATGAGTCATTTCAAGACTTTGATATAAGATGGTACCCCCTTTTCTCTAATACACATTTATCTTCCAAAGGGGGCAACTTGAATGAAATGCGCCTGTTTTTTTTTTCTGGTTCTTTTGGATGGCATCAAAGCTCTTTCCAAGGGCCCCTTGAAAAACAAATTGTCTCCGTCTTGAAAGCACATTGCAGTGGTGCGTGCGTGGTGGAAAATACAGAAATGTCCACATGATTTATGTGCCATATGATTTCCAGTACAATTGCAAAGAGAACAAAAGAAAAAATGACTTGCTCTGTAGCAATGTATTGTACATTGCTTTGATAAGCAGGCATTCTTTCTGCAAATGAAAGAAATGTGTCATCTTTTTCTGAATCCACCAAGCTTTCATCACTTTGCTCGTCCTTCTGTGCCTGCTTTTGTTTCACTGACTCTGCCTCTGAAGTAGTTTTTTGAGGGGCAGAGGGCTTCATTGTATCTTTCCCTGTTTGTCTTTCGTCTCTTCCTTTGCCTTTTTGTCATACACGGTATTCAAAGTCTGGAGCCTGGCCTTTGTCTGTGTTCCCACAGAAAGAAAAACTATCTTTGTTTCTTTAAGTCTGTGCAAGAAAGTGGGTTGTGAAAACCACAGTTAAACCTCTGCCTAACATATATTGTAAAGTCACTTAGGTGACTCAGGATATTTGTTGACAGTGACATAAATAATTTTCTCACTTCCGTTAAATTTCAAGATGATTTAAAGAAAAGCTAAATAAATGATGTTGTCAAGTGTAAAAACTCTTTTACCCCAACACAAACACCTGCACAGGACCTCAGCAGAATCCTTTTTTATGTATGTGTTTAAAACAGCAGTTCTGCAGTGCATCTGGCTCACATGAATTATTTGTATGATGCAACTGTATGCCAAACTGCATATGTCTATGTGTACGTGCTTGTCTCTGTGTGTGATCTCTTGTCACACAACCATCTGGCCGGAATCTGAAACACTTAAGTATCGCACAGTCGGCTCTTCCAGGTGTCAGGGTCTCCAGTTGCCCAGGTGGCCGGTGTATCTTGCCAGGACCTTTTCCTGTCAGGATCTGTGGCACCAAGCACTACATTTGCACCAATATTTCACCTTGATATCAAGGTCTTTTTTGTAATAATAACATTGATGCACATACAGTAAATTAACAGCTGATCTGTGGTATCAGGAAAATGTGCAAGTTTTTTTAAATAGACTTTTCTCACAAATTACTTGCTATACTGCATCACTCTTACAGCATATTTGAAATGAAGACTGAAAATCTATTTCTTGCCATTATGTAAGTGTTATGACCCTCTAACTCTCTGAGTCACCAGGATAGCCTGATCCTTCTTTAATTTTATCATTGCTACTGAAATCTATGGTGGAGATGATGAAACATCAATCCATAATGTAGGTCTGACAAAGACTCACAGGCTGATTTTCTGTTGGAGTGTAAACTGAAATGAATTTTTAAGTTACAGTAAGTATCAATTCCAGATGAAATATGGCACAGAAAGGTCCAGTGGGATTTGAAGTGAAGTTCCTGGGGTTTCTTTTTATAGACTGGGAATAGAAATGATAGGTCGACTAAGAAAGACCTGGCCAATGGGCCTCTGTGACATACCATTAACAGTTCAAGTGCACTAGGGTCATCCATACTACACAATACTATAAAATGAATATATTTACTCACACTGTGCATTATGTGTTCTTCAGATGGTTTTGTGAGTGTGATGGATCTCATCTCAGAGTAGCGGCTTCTCATGCTGACTTCAGTGATTGAAGCAGTGTTACGACAGCAGCGCCTCTCTGACGATTGTCTATTCAAGCTCTGAGGTATGTGGTTAAAAAAACCCGCAGGTGCAGCGCCGTGTGTGTGCTTTCTGCCTCTATGTCTTTCTCTCTCTCCCCCTTCAGGAGTTTGGAGGTGTTAGGACTATAGTCCGTGTGTCAAGATAACTAAGTCTGACAGGTGCTTCTCCTCATTATTCAAATTGATTCTCACCGGTGTGAGAGGGAGTGATGGAAGAAGTGCCTTCATGCGTAGTCCTCTATAAGTTGCTGTGTATACAGTATATTGTTTTATATAGTGTGTATGCACAGTGCCCCCTCCCCACCCTGGGCATTGATGGTTACATTACACTGGCATTTATAATGAAATATCACCCTCTTATCATCTGTATACCATCACATTTTTCCCCATAAACCAGGCCTATTGATCTAAATATCACATCCATCCTGCTTAGCACCAAAGCTGTGGACTTTGCACGCAACAGCTCCCAAACAACGGGAGATAAATGAATGTCCATTAAGGAGGTTAGTTGGGCCTGTTTGAGGACCCAACCTGGCCAAATTGGATTCTAATAGATGCCCTTGATACTGTAATCACTTTGACCTGCTAATGGCCTTTTTAGTGACCAGCCTGCTATATGTCCAGGCATTCAGGCAGCTGGGATTTGGGGTGAAGTAAGTACAATTAGGATCAATCAGCACGACTGGGTCTAAGTGTGCGTTTTTGTGTGTGAGAGAAGAAATGTATCTGACCTTCAATAAGGAGGCGGTTTTGCATCATGATACAGCATTATTTGGCCCTCATGGATTTTTGATAACAACATAGCAGGTGGTACCCGCTGGCCACAGGCTTGCTGAAATGTATTGTTTGGCCTTACAGTCGGGTAAATGATACACACCCACACTCATTAATCAGATAATGTTAGCTTTCACACCTTTGGGAGGGACTGTCAGTTGGAGAACGATAGAGATGTATATCAGAATTTGGTGCCATGAGAAATGAGTATTGTTACTACTGCTCTTAACTCAAATGAGTTGACTTTAATAGAAATTTGTGCAGAAGCCAATTGCCTTAAACTTTTTTACACAAACATGGTATGTTGTATTAACCCTAACCCATAATGTAACATAATGTAATATCATGTAATATTATATAATATAATGTTTCACGGTAATTTAATTGTAAAAAACAATTCACAAACAATGCATGCTGGGAATTCTACTAATAGATTATTTATTTCTTTAATTAGTTAAAATAGTATTAGAATGTAATTCATTTAACTAATCATTTCAAGTTTGAAGACCTCAAGTCACAATAACTTCTGTGTAGTTCTAACAGGAATCCAAGCATGAAACTATAAAACCTGGATATTTATGTTATGTGACATAAACAATGACATACTAATATTACCCTATATTATGGCCTTTTTCTGTAACATTCCATGATGGATGTATTTATATTCATACAGCCATATTGAATAACCTCCATAGTTACTGTGTTTAAGCAAAGAATTATAAGATTATTTCTGACTCATTTTACATAATTGCTGCTCTTCCAGCTACTGTGGGTTTGCTTGGAACTTTGTGAAACATCCTGTTCTTATTTTGACTCTGGTCATGGAAAAATCTTTAGGACACTCTGCAGCTTATTGAACTTCCCTGTGAGAACAGGGGAACACTTTGACTGAAAAGAGCAATTGCTTCTCCTAGACTAGATTTTCCAGACTCAAATTTGAACAACTTCTCTACTGACCTGGTCTACCTGAAAACCGTATCTACAGCCTGATGCCACATGCATACTCTTCAACTCTCAGACAAACGTGACATTTAACAAATGCAATGGCTTTGCTATTACATGTGGTGATAACACCATGACAACAAGAACAGTGAGATAATGAACATTTGCAGTGTGCATATAAACACACACACGCGCACACACACATTTGGACAATGGTGGTGTTGAGTGTTGTCTATCAGTATAAGCCTTGTTCAAACTGAAAGCTAATAGGTTAGTAGCTCTGCTGTATCTGTAGTAAGTGGAGGCTCAGTACACAGCTTTGAACAGGACTGTGGTTTGTCTCATGCAGAGAGGAGTCAGCTGAGGATCAAACATCTCTCCAAACTTTCCACTATTGGGGTACACAGTGAAGCCACAAGGCCACTGATATATCAAGAGTGCTGCACAGTAAAAACCCTGAAACTGAAGTGAGTGACTGTGTTTCCTTATGTGTGTGTGGATTAGAAAGATCTTTTTTGGAAAGACTCTGTGGTTGACAGATTATATTAGATGCTAAATTAGCCTTTTAGCTCCATTTATTTGTTGAAAAACATTTCCGACAGTATTGGTTTTTGCTGAACAAGCAACAAATGGAAACATAGCTACTTTCCTCAGCTCATAACTCATGTCATACATTAATTTTAGCTTGGGCAGAGTGTCGTCAACTTTTTGTTGTTCACTTGCCACCTAACATGCTGCCGTCCTGTTGCAACTGAGATAGGTGGGAGGGATTTTTTCAAGAATCTGTCTAGCTAGGGATCCAGCAGAATGTCGATAATGTTTTACTAAAGAACCAGAGAGAAACAAAGGTATAAGATCAGGTAAGATGAATGAGGCAACATGTCACTAGTGACAAACCCCTGCTGGACTGCCTGGACAACCTGTCATGTCCTGGATTTTGGAGCATGCTCACATGTCACAGTGACATATGACACAACTGCTTTATAGTCTCTGTTTGAGATGAGCAGGCATGGTCCCAAGCCACTCCAAGCAATATTTAGTTGAAATATTCCTCATCTATCATTAATACATTTTTTTGCATCAGTGCATATATGCAAACTGTAAATATTACAACAGTTGTGGAATTTTTATTTCATGATCACAGAACAAGTAACTGGGGTGTTATTAAAGTAAACCTTGTGTTGAATTCAGCTTGAAGAAGAAATATCAAAGGTTATAATTCATTTATTATGCCTTTTAGTACACAGAAAAGGGGGGGTAGAAAACCTTGTATGAAAAACCCAGGGTGCTTAAGGCATAACTGTCTTTGATATCTTTTTGTTTGTCATAGCATATGCATGTATTTTTGTCAGGGCTGTGAAGGTTGGGCATACTGTGTTTAGTGGGTTATGATTGTTTGTGTGCACGCATTGTAACTTTGATTTTTTTCTCTGGGGATGGAGCTCTCTGTCCCACTCTTCCCCTTTGCTGCCTGTTTCTCTCTGCTGTTGCTCATTAGAGAGAGCGCTCATCACTGTTCCACCTTAATTAGCCCCTAAAACCTAGTTAAAATGTCATTGGATTAGCTTTAAAAACTCAAGAAAAAGTAATGTCACAGGTGTGTTTAACATGGAGGAAGGTGACCGACCTGCTGCCCTGACTAAACAAAAGAACTGTGTTGTGTTTTGCAGTGTCTAATTCTAGTCTAATCTTTCCAAATAATATATTTATTTGGAAGGCTCACTAGTCTGCAGCCAGGGCGGCACAGTGGTGTGGTGGTTAGCTTCAGAACTAGAAGGAGCCAAGTTTGAATTCGTTTTGAATTGTTTTTCACTTTTCACTCAAGGGGTTTCCTTCAAGACTTCCTTCCTCCCTGAGGTTAATTAGTGACTCTAAATTCATAAGTTTTAATGTAATAGTGAACGTTTGTCTCTATATGAACTAGACTGACGACTTGTTCAGTGGTAGCTGAGACCCCACAATCTCAATGTTTGGATTTACTAGTTTATCATTCTGTTATGGTCAACAATCATAAAGGTATGAGCAATTGATAAAAATAGATTATTTAAACATTTTTGGCTGGTTCAACTTGTGTTTGGGACAAACAAATAACAGACAGAATCCTGTGTCATTCCCCACAGATTTCTTTTCTTTTTTTTTTGACTTTTGACTTTACTTTTTTGAGGTCATTGATGCAGTGGCAACCAAGCAACAAGGGCAGCCCAGATGTTGTTTAGCCTTGCAGCTCTATTCAAAGTAACAAATGTCCTCAATTTTACAGCAGATGGAGGAGTCCTTTTGGACATTAGTGTCTGATTTAACTTTATTTCCTCATGCAGGTGCAATTGACCTCCTCTACCATCTTAACAACTGTCAGGTAAATACTGAAACAGATCTTTCATAACAGCCTTTAATAGTGTAGATTCTTCTGGGATGCTTCCAAGATAGGTGATAAGAGATAATATCCATAGTGCTCCTGCTATGAAAAAAACATAAAATGCATTAAAAGTTTATTTGACGACAAGGCACCAACATTCAAAGTTACATAGATATATTCAAAAGTTGCATCTTTGCTTTGTATTAATAAGTTCACTTTTCACTTTTGTCACTATCCTGCAAATCACCAGTGAAGCAACTGTCCAGGTAAATGATAAAATACATTTATCTAAAATGTCTTGGAATAGGAGGAATGATGATACTTGGACACAGGACTATTGTTTTAAGATACATAAAAAAGTATGCAACATTTTCTATAACATCTCCAGCTTTTGTCATGTTATTTTTATATTATATAGTGAATTCTGTTACTGTGACTTTTGCTGTTTATCAACATCAACAGACACAACAGTTTCTAGATCCACTCCGCTTTTCTCTCTGTTGGCTTTCCGCCTGAAAATACTGCTCAATGAAAACATGCAGTTCTTTTAAGGTGAACTAATGTATGCACATGATTTAATCTAAATACTGTGCAAACAATGAGAAGTATGTGAAGAATCAATATTAACCTGCATTAAAAAATATCAAGTTATCAAGTGTTTTATCAAGTATATCATTATAGTTCTTAAAATAGGCCAGAAGGTAAAAACCCATGTGGCAGTAAAGTGCCTTTGGGAACTAACTATTACAAAGGGTATTTGATTTTTGCTGTACTACCTTCAAAAATCTCCAGGTGTTGGTGATGTGTTCAAGCTATTTTATTCTACAGAGCAAAAGAAAAAAAAGCCATTGAGCTTTTTCTTCTCATTTCCCTCTAGTCTTGCCTCAGTCAAAAGTCTCTCTCATGCCTGGAGCTGTTTCTCAGTGAATCAGCTATGAATTGAATTGGTTCCAAAGTAAGAGAGTCCATGTGCTATCTCTAGGCTTACCATCCATACCATTGCAAGTACATATCATGTTAAATCTTGGTCTGATGCCCAGATGTAAGAAGACTTCTCTGGTTGTTATGAGTCAGAGATCAGGTCAAAACCCTAAGAACTTCAGAGACTGACCCTGAGTCTACACCCAACACTAAATTTCTCCCTCTTTCAGACCCTCCCTGCTAAATTTAGATATGCAAATATTGCTTAGATGCACTTTAATCCTGTCAGTTTGTAACTCTGCCTGCTTTTATTCTGCCTGATATCGTGCATTTACAAATCCATTGATTCCTTTGATTTATTTTTCTTGTCACAGTAATAAATGCTTTAACTGCTTAAAAAAGCATTTTCTTATTCATGATGTGTATTTTCTTCTCGTAGCAGATTATAAACCAGGTTTAGATTTGCATTATGTAACAAAAGCAGGAGCAATCACCATCACCAGAGGCAGAATCCTACACGCAGATGAAGTGGTAGGATCAAAATAATGCACAGTGGCGAACAGTAAGAGAAAAAAGGAAGACCCTATTGCACACTGTTGCAAAAGATTAACACTAAAAAGCCCACAGTATGCTACAGTATATACTGAATGTCATAGCTTATGGCTTCATATAACATCATCGTTATAATGACTTGCATTTTTATAAATAGTAATGTAAAAAGTACAAAATGACACACTAGCATGAGACTGCATTGAATTATATGATATATTAGACAGTCAATTACTATTAAGCTATATATGATTTTTAATGGTGTGGCACACTATGTGAAGATAGAGTACTGACTGCTGGACTCTCCAGTTTCCCCTGAATCATCCCCCTGGTCTCTGTTATGCCTGACAGGGGTTCAGCACCCCGGACAGCTCCTCCGCAGTAAGGCGGCTCCTGAAAACAGTCGCCATTCCAGGGAGCTGTCCAAGGTACTGAACTCTAAATGCAAACTCAGTGCTAACATACCAATGTGTCACAATAAAACAAATCTGTTACTCCGCCTTCTCTATTTTAGAAGCTACGGCACTAACAGTTCTGGATTAACTAGAAGTAGCTTCGGTACGAGCAAGGCCTAAGCCCCCGGCTGCCAGTGGAGAAACTGCAGATCTAGCCTACAGCGTGGCCACTGTCTGTCTTGTAGCGCTAGCCTGTCAGGACATTCGGAAAGTAGACATGTCTGACATAATTATAAAACTGTACAAAAGTACACACAAATACAAATAATTCAAAGCCCGTGACATACTGTGAGCATGTGGTCTTGCATGTCTGCGCACAATGACCTGCTCAGAAGTCTTGAATTCCCTGCAAACAGTACACAAAGCCCCGCCTCAGTATAAGGAATAAAGAGTTTTCATCATTGGTAATTTGTCCTGGGGGGCTGTTTCCCCTATTTTCTCTCCAAGCGGAATGATTTTCCCCCCCACTGTGCAGAGCGCTGTGTAGAAGGCGGGTCAGAGCGTCAGTGTGGGAGAAATCCTGGGGCCCATCATCAGTTGCGCTGAGTGAGCCGAGCTGAGAGATGCGCGTTCACTGAGCCGAGGGAAGGAGGACCGCTGCCTTCCCCTTCAACGCGCCTCACTTATAATAACCTCCTGATCACCAGCATCAGCATCTCAGCGCCGCGGGCAGGCCATAATTAAAATACTGCGGGTTCTGGATGGAATTCTGCTGTGGATTATTATAATTTGCTTATAATTTATACACAAGGCTTTATCCGTCCGGGATCATCTCTCTGCACGCAAAGGTAAGAGCTTTAAAACTGGGTTATTCGTGATTTTACATGTGGTTCACCAGGCGTTAGGTGTTCTGTGAAGGTGTTTACACTGATGAATGCTGAAGTTGTTTTCCGCAAGAATTTACATTTTCCGCCAATCTTTGTGGATTTAGTGAGTTTGGGCAGGGAGGATGATTTAAGCGCAACGGGATGGTTTGGGTGATTAGTTAAAAAGCTCCCACCCACTGTTCAACCACAGAGAAACTGGTGATTTGTGGGGAAATCGCGTCTCAAAAGCCCAAGTTGACTTGTCAGAGCAGATTTTGTGACAAAAAACAACATTTACGCTGAAGGAGCGATGCACGTTTAGACGGAAAGTTTCAGCTGACCGAATCGCGTGTGTCAGCGGAGAGAAGCTCGGTCTAAAACACCAGGACATAAACTGCCACAGTTGCTTATGATTTACATACGAATTCTTGCATACATAAATCCGACCCCTGTTCAGAATTGACTTAGTAATTTATAAAACAAAGGCTTGTAAACCCTCGAGTAACAGTCAGGCTGCCACCGTGCGAAAACCAGAGGGAAAGCTGGAGCGCTTCTGGAAAATGTTGGCCGCTGTTTTATTTATCGGTGCTCGGCTGCGGGTCGGATTTCTGGTCTGTTTTAAACGCTTTACTTTCAGTAGAAGATTTCAGATATTCCACTAACAGATCAGAATGATTTATCTTGTGCAAGAACCCTGTTTATTGCAAATACTTTGTGAAAACGTGTCTTTGTGGGATTGAGATAATCCAACGGAGCGTGGAATACATCACTATGGTAGTTCTCCGTGAACTCATCACTACCTTTTTGGTTTTAACTGTTTATCTGGGGACTGTTGGCCATTAGCTAAAACCATTAATTATAATATTTAAGATGTTTAATCACATCTGCTGTATTTGTGAGTAATTTACCTCATGTAATCATCATATACGGGTCTTAAACATGAGGCTATGTATTAGTAGTAACCTAGCGATACATGAATATCCACTGGGTGGTGGATGATAATTTGACCGGGTCCATACATTCTGTGACACCAGGCCAGGTGTTGCCATTGTGATGAAGTTTGTGAACTTAAACCTACATTAAAAGAGCAGCCACGCGTTTTATTTGTCCATCTGAACTGGGTTTGTTATATGTGTTTAAATGATTTCAATGATGAGCTTTTTCTAACCAGTGGACTAACAGGTCCGGACACACCCCCCAGTTTAGGGCAGACTGCCCCAGCCTGCTGTGACTGATGTCGGATTAAATCATTCCTTCAGGCTGATGCTGTGATAGACAGGGAGCACAGCGGAGGGAGAGAGGGGTCTCCAGTTCGTGATGGGGGCTAGGCTATATTACAAAACATGTCAATAAATCTGCAACACCGAACCTGGATGCATCAATGCATCATTTATGTGTCCAGTCAGTGACGGTACTCCGTGCAGGTCATCTCATATCCTGCTCTATTTAATAATTCAACGTGTATATCCAGGAAAATGTGTACTTATCCTTTCATAATGTACTTACAGCGTATCTCTGTTAGAACTGAGCTAGCTAACGTTGCTACCGGGCCGACAAGGTAGATACACATACATGTGAGTATAAAAGTGTGGCCTACTTTTTTAATGACCAAAAATGTTATGCTACTCGGACATCTTTAAGTAGACGAAAATAGCCTCTTAATTTGCGTTTTTGCCCCCAGAGTGAGGACAGTTAAGTATGCTGTCAGGCGTGGGGTTAGCTGAAGGGCATCTTTCATAACAAGCCTCTGAGGGAAATGTCAGTAAAATATTCCGTGTGAATTTGACTTGTCACCACATTAGCCTCATTTAGCTTAGCCTAGAGCGTGGCTAGCAGGTGGGCTGATTAGACATCAAGTTAGACATTGGAGAGTAACTGACAGGGGTTCAGTTTGTCAAATGTCAAGTAATTAAAATTTAAAACACTGCATTTAGGGTTGAGGGGTAGAGTGGCGGTATTGTAAAATTTATTTCTTAAATGTATTTCTTATTGTGTTTAAAAAAAAAAATCAAAATTAGCTCTTTAGTTAAAGGGAACACGTTAGCATTGTTAGCAGCCTATTCTCTGTCACATTACTGGCTCACAAGGACACCTGATGCCCCAGTGATACACACAATAAGTCATGTTAATTGAATAGAGGCCAGGGCCAGTCTTCATATGAGACTGGCTTCTCAAGTTTCATGGACATATCGTGCTTTGTTTATTGAAGGGACACACAAAGCACATAGAATATCTCTAGTATATATGGTCAAATGGTTGGATTGACACGCATGTGTTCGGGGTTATTTTCACCACTCAGAACATTTCGACCTCTCTCCTGTCTTGCCAGGTCACGTTTAAGACAAAGACAACCTAGTGTTGTCAGAGAGACAAACACACACTCCTGCATAGGGACACACAGTGCATTAACATAGGTATCAGTTACTAGAATTCAATAGCCTGCCTGCAGCAGCAAGATTAACTATTCAGGGCAGGTGGTTGAAGGGCCTATTGTGTTGCATGGTTCTGTGCTACTGTCATGATTGGACAATATGTTTGTCTGGTGAGCAGCCCCCTGCCAAAACAATTGCAAGGGCAAGGGCTGGAAGAGTACACACACATATACGGTTTCACCATGTGAATAATTTCCAGCTCTGCTGAGCAAATTTAAACAGAAGTAAATGAGTACAGTTGTAACAAGCAATTGCTGGTGAGCTAGTTGATATTCCATACCAGTGTCGTCTGGGTTGGACACGCATCCACTGTAAGAAAAGTTTAAAAAGTAATGGGATTCAAATATGTAGTGGTGCCATCCTAACATCTTTTTGAATAGCTGTTTAGGATGGTAATCCTCTAAAGATATGCAAATGAGTGGCAGTGGATAATTAGTCATACTTATCAGGATCCCAGCAGGCCCTTTCAGATAGCAGGCTAACATTTGAGGCTAGACACATGTTCAGGCACACCTCAATGAATTTTTACTCATCACAGATTCAGCTACAGCAGGTTTTGCTCCTGCATAATTTCTGTGATGTGCCACAACTGTTTGGAAATTGAGCTCTCTCATTAAGGTTTTAAAACTTTATTATTTGGGTTGATCTTCATCTTCAATAAAATGGGTAATAAGTAGACATGGCAACCTGCATAAAATGCTCATAAACCTTTAATGAATGCTTTTAAATATTTTGTGGTATTTGGTCAAATGCAGATTCAATGACCATTTTCACTTTGATTCAAACTTGGATGTATGATTTTGTTTGTCTGCAATGCATTCTTATGTATTTTGCTTAACTTAACTGCAAAAAAGGCAGTGCTGCTTCCCCTATTCTGCCTTTTTAATTTTAATTTAACTGACATAATTACAATAATATATGTTAAATGAATGCCTATCACGCAGTATTCATTAACATTGAAGATTTTAAGTGTCACATATGGTTGATTTGTTACAGTACTGATATATTGGATAGTGTTTGATTCCTTATTTGTATATTAAAGGCTTATATATTTATTTGACGATGGCTCCTTTTGTGGGTCCTGACATTCAAAATGATGAGTATTTGCTTAAAATGATCTGTTTATTTCTTGTGATTTTCTGTCAAAGGTCTGAAGCTGGTGATAAAACCATGGGGCATGGAACTGGACAAACGGTAAAGGCTGTGTGGTTCAATCCAGGAAGCCGCCTCAAGGAAAAATTTCAAGATGCAGCTCTGAATCACTGACACAACACACTAAGGATCGCCATTCATCTCAGCACTTTCACCCTTCCACTTTATATGTGGAAATTGGATATTTTTCCATATATCTCTGCATAGACTTGGTTGGGAAGATTAGATTCTGCCCATTATCACCATTAGATCTGCCTCAGAAATCATAAAAAAATAATAATGGATTTTGCATACTCCGCATAGCTGTAAAATATTCATGTGGAATACAACCTTCAGCAGATAAATCCTGGAACACAGCTATAATCAGATGTTATTATTACTTTGAGGATCTACCTGCAGTTTCACCCTTTCTGGTAAACCCTGTTATATTCTACGATGAATCCCAACAGCCTACGTGGTCACGTCCTCTTGCTGCTAAGTACTGTGTTGGGTCTGTGTGTAGGCTTGGAGTTTACTGGCTCTGAAGGTCAGTGGGCTCGCTATCTACGCTGGGACGCCAGCTCCAGAAGTGACCTGATGTTTCAGTTCAAGACTTCGGAATCAGAAGGCCTGCTGCTCTACTTTGATGATGGTGGTTTCTGCGATTTCCTGCTTCTCACGGTATCTGATGGTAAGCTGCAGCTTCGCGTCAGCATCGACTGTGCCGAGACCACTATTACTTCTGATAAAATGGTCAACGACAGCCGCTGGCACTTTGCAGCCATCCACAGGCACAATTTGAGGACTGGCTTGGACTTGGATGGAAAGACCAAGACAGAAGAGGTGCGGCCTCAGCGGCAGTTTATGAAGATTGTTAGTGATCTCTTCCTTGGTGGACTCCCAGGGGACATCCGCACATCTGCCATTACCCTGCCCTCTGTTCGTGAGCTACCACCATTCAAGGGAATTATCACAGATCTCAGTTATGGGAGTAAGCTACCCACACTAATCAATAGTCAGAAAGTACGCTTGGAGATGATGTGCCTTTACACAGAGAACCCCTGTGAGAATGGTGGGATCTGCTCGCTGATAGATGGAGAAACCTATTGTGACTGCTCCAAAACTGGATATGTAGGTCGATACTGCACCGAAGGTAAGAAGGCTGGCTCCAGAGCTTTTTGTGTCAAGTGCTGAATATTGATTAAAATCTTTGTACAAAATTCTGGCAAAATCCAAACAAAGTTAGAACTGTGCTAACAGCAGATTTGCTGTTTGCCTTCAGGTAAACAGTAAAAAAATGGTATTTACAATTCTTTGCTTTTTACACTAAACATACATAGTTACAATCATCTCGGGGCGTATGGCGTAAAAGTCAAGGTATTTTACTACACTATAAATCTCAATACACAATGCTGAAATTTGATTTAATTTCCATAACTGTGTTGCTATTCCCGTAGCACCTAATGTAATTTTCGCCAACCCAACTTGATTTATAAAATGCCAAAATGTGCACTGATTGCAAAGTAGCATTTTCTCAACAGTGTCATTTATATGATGCTTGAACAGCTATACTCTCATGTTTGTAAGAGTTAATGCTATTCAGACAGGACATACAGTAGAATATAAGAGTATCTCTTTGTTGCTCCTTGCAGCTTCTTTTTATAAAGTCTTCATATTTCACGTGGGAGTTAAATTGGAGGTGATGTGCTCAGCATTTCCTCTGCCTCTGCCATTTATTACTTTTGATGAGGATGCACTGGAAATGGTATTAGCTGATATGACTAAAATTAAACACTGAGTTCTGTCTTCTCCATTAAATGTATTCAGCTCTTACAAGGTGGTGCAGGGACCCGAAGGTACACATGAGGAGGAGAAACAACTTCATCTATTTTTCCCCTGCTTCTGTACCAAGGTTATCTTTTTTGGGGAGTGTAATGAGATTCACCACTTTGACAAACTTCTACCCTATTCTATCACTACATCTTTAAATCTATAGGCACACAAACCTTTTTTTCAGCCACTCAACGACTGGTTATGTACGTGTTGCTCTCAGATGACCCAGTTTTAAAAGTTACTACTGGTCTTGTCCTCCCAATTCAGGAAATACAAAAAAATATTTTTACCCTGTTCTACATGAGGCCTTTTAATCTTTCGGAACACACGCTGCTGCTCCCACACCAGACAACTACACTAGAAATACACAATCTTATTGTACTCTTACACACTTAACTCTTTTCTTCATGTGAATGGATTGGAAAAGGTAACTTTGTGTGAACAGACCCATGTCAAATTTACTCCACCTCTGACCCACTTCCTGGTTGTCTGAATCAAACTGACATGGCTGAGGGATGAGTTTATTTATCCAGAAACCAGGGGAATGCTCACTGAATGCTTAAATACAAATACAAAATATTAGAATTTGTCACTATAGTATTCATTTGAAATAAACACCTTAAGAATTCTGTGTGGTGGTATTGACAACATGTGATGTGCTGATTGCAGAGCAGTCAACTGGACTGTTTTCGCTTGCTCGTTGCCTCTGTAGTCGGTGGAAGAGGAGGCGGTCAGTTTGTCTGAGAGCTCACAGGGAACTACCACATACTCATGTTAAAGTAACCAAGGTTTTAAGAGTGTGTTTGTGCCTCTGGTAGACAGCTTGGACAGTGAAAAACATGGTCATATCTCAGCTCAGGCAAAGCAAGTGTGGCTATGAATTCACCACAGGCCTATTGTACTCCAATTAGTCCCAGGAGGTCAGCTGTGGGACACAAACCACCTCTTGCTGACTTCTGCTGCATCTATTTTTTGTGCCTCACACATGCATTTATTCCTACACCTAGTCTCCATTTTCTTCTGATTTCAGCTGAGAAAAGAGAGAGACAGGAGGGGTAGTGATGTTTGCGCCCCAGCTGATCTGACTGCTGCTCTTTTCTGCCTTCCCGTTAACTGATGTGGCTGATTGTTGATTATGCCACGGAGACTGGGAACTATAATTAGGAGCATAATGGGAACAGAGATGGCTAATTTGCCTGGAAAATGCTCCTACAAACACCACCGCCAATTCAAACAGTCTGTCTGCAAACTACTTCAAGATTCTTTTATTGTTATGTCCACATGTTCACAAGTGGCAAAATAGGTGCTTGTTGTTCAAGAATGTTTTCAGGGGATACCCATAATGATCGAACTTTTACCATTTGTTTGCAGCTAGATGTGAACTGCTCAGTACACCTGTCTTTGTCGACAGACTGTTGATTATGTTGAACATTAATGAGCAATGAAAGCAAACCTGTGAATATTTATATCTTACATTATCGGGCTACATGGCCTGGCCCTTGCAGGCACACACTCAGACACATTTACATTTATAGGCGTGCACACAAACACACACAGACACATGAAGCAGCAAGGCCCTGGAGCTGCTCGTTAAAACGGGCAGATGGCTGACTGACTGAGTGGACTGGGCCTTGGAAGCATTTTGCCAGCCGTATTCCTAATGGTAGCCTGCTAGCCCACTGGCCTAGAAGGAAAACACAAATTAACATGTGAGATGAAAAATGAGAAACAGCCTGTTTAGTGCCACATGCACTAAGAACATCCATATTCCTGCAGTCTTTGCCCACATTTGGGTGTGCATCTCTTGCATCGTGGGATATCTGAGACAGCCGACTGCTCAAGCATTATTATTTCACCACACTGAGAAAGTCCTGTCTCTGAGTGAGTTTCTGCAGCTTTCCCCAGCTTAGCACCATAAACAGATGACCATAAAACACATGTTCAGTCTTTCCTCCCACGTGGATCAGGATGTATCAGTGTGACTAACTGTGTCAGGGCAATGAGATGAAATTAGACACCACTCACCACTCGCTTTCCACACGCGCGGACTTTGTCAGGCAAATCTGCTCCTGTGGTTTTGGACCTTTGTCTTGTGCTATGCTGATAAGTCTTAAACTACTGTGTGTGGAGTCATGTTTAATATCAGCTCAATTCTGCTCCTGTTATTAGCTGTGCAAATATCAATATATTTTATGGTAATGGTCCTGATATTGTCCCTCATTGTGTTCAGTTAAATAAATGGGGTGACATTATAAAGCCTCTTGAATACCTTTGGGTTTTTTCAGTTACAATGAGATATGCATAAGGTCAAGGTTATTAAGAGCTACACTGGATTGGTTAATGAATATGTAAAACGATCGCCCATTTCCTCAGTTGGACTCCCACATCCTGCATTTGTAATGAACAATTTAAGACCTCTTTTGCTTATAAATATTCACTGGCTTGATGGAAGGCTAGTAATTGAAGGCTAGGGCAAGCAAACTGTTAAGCAAGTGCTGAAATGGTGCCTTCAGGCTTAGCTTTGGGGATTAATAAACAGACAAGGAAAAAATGACAGTTACAATAATCTTACTATAAAAAGTAGGTCAGAGGGAAAAAAAGGAAAAAATGGTGCAGGGACTTGCCTGATTTTAGTGCAGAGGGCATTTGTGTCTAGTGCCCAAGCTGAAAATTATGTTTGGATTTGAGTGGTGAAGCTGCTGGTAAAATAGAGCAGGGGATTACGCTCAGACCACATGTCCTCTACAGCACATTGGCTTGTTCTGGACGCTGTCGCATCAAGAGAGTTTTATCTACATGGTAAACTGAGTGTTTAGCAAGCAAACATGAACACATAGTATATGCACACTTTGCGAGTGCAAGCATTTGTACCTTCAGAAAAAAAGGACACAAATGTGTCTGCTTAATTAGGCACATACATTCAGAAGTCTCCCAGGTGGCCGCTATCTCCATAACCTCTACTTTCTTGCGTTGTCCTTCCCTCTCCCCCGCCAGTGTCGCCTTTTCTAGTGTAGGAAGAGAAGCAGCAGCCATTTTGGACTTCTGAAGGAGAATATCTCACCTTGCATTCAACAGCTCCTTGTCTCCTTGCTCTCAAATTATATTTCTGTCTTGTGTTGAGTTTGTTAAATATAACATTTAACAAGGACTTAATGCAGCCAGAGAGAAAAAAAGCAAAGCATGAAAATCCTCAGTTATATCCAGTGGTGGGAAGCAGGCCAGACTGCCTCTGTGCAGAGAGCAGAGATCAAGGGAGTCAAATTAATATCTGATATTGTGTATTAGAGCAGACAGTTAAAATGTTGAATGTACCTCGTTCTAATTAAGATTTTTTTTTAATTTTTTCTTGTCAAGACACTTCTCTCTGTCATTAAAGAAATTATAGGGTACAGACACCAGGTTTGAAACTTAAGGGGTATAATGCTGGACGGTGCAGTGCAGCATCTGAATTTATTCACCTGATCTCTCATGTGCCCCAAATCAGACTGGCATGTTTGATGCCCACAAGGTGTCATCCAGTGGCGAGATCTTGGTGAGGATGGAAAGGGAAGGCATGGACATAAGAATGTGTTTTAAATTTTTTTGTCATGCCATACATGAATCCCACAGTGAGCATTCCCCTCAAAAACTAGCATGGAGTCTTGAATTTGGATCAGCAGTACAGACATTGTGTGGGTGGGTTAAAAGGGCACAATCGGAGGTGGAGGAGAATGATATGGGTCTGAGAAAGAGCGTCTTGAGATCCACAAACCTCACAACACCATAAATCCTCAGGGTTGTGGATTTATGTCTATTTTTATGTGTGTGAGGCACTCTGTGTGATACAAGATGCAGAATATTATGCTACTGTAACAATATTCAAAATGTGTAACAGTTGTGTGCACAAGGTGTAATGTCCATCTGTTTCCACTGAGAGGATGGAACAGATGAATTTTTATGTGTTTTCTCTCCACAGGGACTTAAACTGATTAGTTATTTTGATCGGGCATGTAAAGGGGCAGCTCTTTGCTCCTTACATGGCAGAAATTGCTTAGGAGTGTGGGATGTTTTGCATGTTAGATGCACATGCAAAGGCAGTTGAAGTGTGTTGCTAATGCAGGACTTCTCTTTGCTTTCTCTCCTTTCTTCTGACAACTTCACAGCAGTCCAGAGAAAACCAGGTGAGTGTCAAGAAGAACTAGTCATAGTTTAAAGCGATGGTTCATTTCATAAGATTTTTGTAATCCGAAGGAAAATTATAACATTTACAATTGCCATTTATGCAGTAAACAACCTGCAGAGCTACTTTTTACTAAGCTTCTTTCTTTAGTCATTTGTCTGTTTCAACAGAAAGCTTTCAAATCCACTTGGGAAAGCTTTTCTTTCAGTGTGATAGCCATGATCTGCCATCATGCAAATCATGCATAATGACAATACAAGTTTAGTATTGGTGTGCAGTTGTTCTCAAATTTTCTCTCTGTCCCTGTCTGTTTGAATTTTCACTTCAAGGCCTCGCACACCTGAAGGCAGAGCAAGGTACTCTCTTCTTTTTCTTTTTAGATCTCTTGTGTTCAGCACGCCCGCGACCCCGGTTCAGAAAATGGATGAATGAATATCTTGTGTTTGTTTTGTGTGTTTACTCACTGCCTGGCTTGTTTTTTGTTTGTTTGTTTGTTTGTTTGTTTGCTTGTTTTGTTTTGGGCCTAATTCTGTGCTGCGTATCTCTACTACCTGTCCGTGTGCATTTGTGTGCACAATGCTCGCATTGGGTTTGTGTGTGGGAGGGTTTGTGTGTGGGGAGGGGTGCATGGCGGCATGGCATGTTTGGCGGCTCACCTTCATGTCTCTCTTGCTCTCTATGCTTCTGTGCCTCACCCTCATTTCACCCAGTTTTCTGTGTATTAGGTAACTGTGTACTGTTCTCAGTTTGCACGGCTAACATACAGTGACACACTCCTCTGTGATGTGGAAATGGAGGGAGAGTGGGGGGGCTGATGAAAAGCAGGGCAGAAGGAGGGTGGGTAAGTCATTTGAATTTGGGGAGACAGCTTAAAGGAAGAAAAAGAGTTATACTGGAGATAGAGAGGGCATGGGAACCTTTGAAAGGTTCTCAAATAGTATGAAAAATGTACAGATA
The DNA here is from genome assembly GCA_900302695.1 of Helostoma temminkii. Taxonomy (NCBI): domain Eukaryota; kingdom Metazoa; phylum Chordata; class Actinopteri; order Anabantiformes; family Helostomatidae; genus Helostoma; species Helostoma temminkii. Next base: position 118,875 of record OMLM01008612.1, read on the forward strand.
AAAATATTTGTTCTTTTTCCTTTTACTCATTAACTGAATATACAATGCAGCAGTTTCTCTGCTCAAGTTGTACTCTCTTTGCTCTCTTTAGCTCTTTGAGCTTTAAGATGACACTACTTACTCATGTATAGTACTTAAATACATTATAGTATTTGTATATTTACATTTTACATTACTTTCTCCACTCTTCTCCATTTATCATAGTTTAGTTACTGTGCACGTTACTTTCAGCGCACTTACTGCTCTGTGACAGTCCTCAGTTTTCCCTTCACTGCCAGAGGGAACCATGTGTCATGCTACCTATGCTAACCATACTGTGGTTACTGCGCATATATGAGCATAATGTTTAATATTGTTCTTTCTTTGAAGTTCAAGACTGCAGTTGACAAAACAGTCTTAAGTTGAGCTTTATTTATCAGCTGTACTCAGCCTTTCTAAGTTATATCACATGATTATATGTATAGTTCTCAAAAACTACAGTTTGCATAATTTATGGTTGATAAAAAGCACCCATCCTTTTACTGAGTACCAAAGGTAGATGTTCATGTTTGTGGGAAATAAGATAAATTGTCCAAGAATTACAGTAAAAATGGCTTGCAGATCTTTATAACGATAGCTACAAGCATAATCACAGACACTTAAATCTGGTTTAAGTGTAAATAGGACCAGATGTGTTGTGTTTTAGTGGCTCTACTTCACTTCATGTTTCTGGGTTACATACAGGCCTTCTGTTGTTTTACTTTTACTTAACTTGCTGATGTTGATGCTGACATTTTGCACACAAATTAGATCTTAGGAAATCCCAGATCCCAGGAAATGAATAGTTTCCAACGTTTGGCAAACAACTTTCAGTTTTGCTGTTTGTCAAATGATAACGTGAGATAATTAAAAGTCAGTCAAATTGCAATTTACAGTGTAATTTAAAAGAGAGGTCAATAGATCTTTCCTCTTCTTTTATTTTAACTCAAATAAAATTGAAGGACAAAGAGCAGAGACAAAATATGCTAAAGTTGTGTAAAGAGTTTGTTGTGTGCTGCCCACATGCGCTTTTCCCATTTCTTCGCCATTTGCATGATTGTCAACATTTTGCATGGAAAGTGTCACTTGGCAGTGTACAGGCTTACTGTAGACTAACAATAGCTTATCCCTACTTTTTGCTGTCTTTCTCTGGTGCTCTACGTGGGATGACACTCTTCTCTCTTTTATCTCAATGGATCCTTTCTCCTCTCCGAAAACTCTAGGTAGAAACAAAGGTACAAAAAAATCCCCTTTTCCCTATTGTGCTCTTATCTGCACTGCAAGAGCCG
>OMLM01008613.1:22095-36602 GCA_900302695.1 Helostoma temminkii
AAGAGTCCAAAAAAGTTTGACGTATAAAGACTTTTTATAAACGAGAATAAAAATATTTTACTTGTGTTTTCACCTTCTTCAGGTCTGCACCCGCTCCACCTGGCGGTGAGGAGAGACGGCGAGCGCTGCCTACGCCTGCTGGTGGAGGGCGGAGCCAAGATTAACGCCACCGAGCAGAAGAGCGGACACACGGCCCTGCACCTGGCCGTCAGAGAAGACCTGTTCAAGGTGGCCTGCATGCTCATCACAGACGTAAGTCCCGCCCACCTTCAGGCTAGCGGTATACCTGCTGTAGACCGTCGGTTTACAACCAAGTCACCTGCTCCACAGTTCACATACGTCATTTCATAGTTAGTGTCTGTGTGGAGGGTTGAAAAGGTCAGACACCAGAAGGACATAATCCTTCCTGCTGAAAACAAAGGCTCTTCTTCGTGATGGTTCTTAGAAGCTGAAGAAGAAGAAGAAAAACTGTTTTATACACCAATGAGGAAATTATAACGATGTTTCTGACTCCACACAAAAACAGCAGGGATGACCCTTTTATAAAACACTGCCCCCTGTCAGGTTCACGTGGAATCGCAACCGGCAAAACAATTTTCTGTGCACAAACTGCGAACTGGAAACGTGTCGTCAACGTGTTGCGTTGTTAGCAGCTAATACACCTCCAGCCTGACACGCACCTGTTCTCTGACATCATCAACCCTGATTTAGTTTTTAGCTTCGTGTTCCTGAGTGTGTGTTTTACGATGCAGTGTTAGTATTTTGACTCCAGTAAACACGTGAGAACCTTCAGCGTTAACGTCTGTGTTTGTGCCGTCTGCAGCTGAAGGCCGACGTTAACGCCGTCACGTTCGGAGGCAACACGCCGCTCCACCTGGCTGCCAGTCTGGGCTCCCCGACCCTCTGCTCCATGCTCATCGCTGCAGGTCAGAGACAAACTTGCTGATGCTGAGTACATTTACCCATGTACTGCAATTAAATTCACTTGTACTTTTGATATTAAGAGTAAAAGTACTTGATATTTGATGATTAATATTGATGTTATAAACTTTTACTTTTAGTATAATTTGCTCATAATACTTTTGTTCTTAAGTAAAGTTTCGATGCAGGACTTTACTACATTTACTGAAGTAAAATATCGTAGTACTTCTAACACAGCTGATACATGTAGATAATATGATTCATGTAAAACTGTAAAGCTTCATAAAGTGTGAAATGTGAACGCTGAACAAAAAAAACGTATTTTTCAGGCGCAGATAAAAACGTGGAGAACGACGAGCCGCTCTTCATCAGCTCCTCTTCAGATGAAGAGCCAGACGCAGACGAACCAATCAGAGACGAGGTCAGAGAGCAAGAGCCGCCCCCCTCGCAGCCGCTCAACCCTCGCAAGAGACGTGCAGGACACACACCTCTGGACCTGGCCAAGTGCCTGAAGGTAACAAGCTCTCCTTCAAAATAAAAGCACAGCACAAATAAAAAACTGACAGTGGAGATTTAAGATTTTTATGGCACTGGCTTCAGTTTCATTGTCATGTTCCTAACGAGGGTTTAAAACGCGACGCTGATGTTTAACGTTTAAACGTACCCCGAAGAAGCCCCTCACCTCCTCTCCTTGTCTCCTTGTCTCCTCTCTTCAGGTGAGGAAACTGTTAAACTCCAGAAACAGCCCGAAGTCGAGTCGTCCCGGCAGCAAGGAGGTGAAGCGGACCACCAGCGAAGGTTTGTGTTTCACCGTTTTCACTGTTAAAGGTGGAGATGAATCGTTTCTAACACTGAAACCAACCTGTGCTGATGTTGCAGAGGTGGAGAGCTCGGGGCTGGACGAGGACACAGTGCGTCAGCTGGTGGAGGTGCTGAGCGAAGGGGACGTTCCCTGGAGGAAGCTGGCCGAGAAGCTGGGGATGGTGACTCTGACTCACCTGTACCAGGACAGACCGGTTCCCTGCCAGCACCTGCTGCAGCACTACAAGGTAACATCACCAGAAACATGCGGACCGGTCCTGTTACTTCAAAATACTCTCTGTGAAAAACGTGAAACATTAGTGTTCACCAATAAACTTTAGCATTAGCCAGACAAAAGAAAGCGTGTTAGCTGCCTGTAACGGTTCTGCTGACACGGTCTGTGTGTGTGTGTGCAGCTGGGTGGCGGTCCGGTTGAAGGTCTGGTCGAAGCTCTTCAGTCTCTGGGTCTGACAGAAGGAGTCCGGATACTGAGAAACGCTGAGCTTCAAGCCGACAAACACAGAAGAGGTAACACACACCTGCGTATGAGTTAAAATCAAAAATGAAACGATAGGAATCACCTGCTGCGCTGAGCTCGTCTCTACGCTCGTGTGAATAAAGTCACGAGCTCACCTTGTTTTGTTTTTGTGTCCAATCAGAAGCCACAGTCGACAGCGGCTTTAGCAGCCAGCCGTTGGAGGCTGTGGGGTCGGCGTGGGGCGAGGAGGAAGAAGTGAAATCAGACGCCGGAGCAGCTTCGTAAATCTCATCCTCCGGAAACCAGGATTCTGTAGAACTGGACTTTAGTGTGAGCGACGCCCTGCGGTTGGACTCTAACGGAGAGGAGGATTGTACATGTATAGAGCAGTGTTGGTGGTTTGATTTCCAGCAGATTAATGGGTTCATTAATTTTATTAATATGAGAACTCCAAATTATATTTAAAAAAAAAAAGGAAGAAAATTGACAATTTGGGCAGAAAAATAATAAAAAATTTACAAATCAATTAAATATAAATTGAAACAGCATTTTTCAAATGAGTTCCTGCACCGTGAGGTTGTATCATAAAGTTTGTTTTTTCATTTCTCGTCCATTTAGTTTGTTTTGCATTTTTATTAATTTATATTTTGTTTTCTTGTCATTATCTCTGTGGACAGTTTGGCATTTAAATTCAACCAAACACCAGGAAAACACCTTCAGTTTAATTTCAACATTAACCAGCAGCAGAGAATTTTTTTTGTTTTGTGTTGATGAACAAAATGCGTGAATGTGTGTGGTGTTCACACTTTGTGCCGTCCAGAACTGGAGTTTCCCATTTTCTGCTCTGAAACACGGCTTCTTTCCTGTTCCAGTGCAGTGAAACAAAACTTATTTCCATTCACTGAAAATTGACACTGTGGAAAACCATTGATGCTGGGAAGCAATGTTATGTTATGAGTGTTGAAAATACTTTGTTGTAAATAAAATTATGTGTAAAATCCTGCAGTTTTATACTTTTGTCAAACCTTTGACACAGTGTGGACTTTCAGGTGATTTAAACGTCTTTAACATTTGATAAATTTTGGCGTCTCATGTCGACATTGTTAGTAATCGTATATTAAAACACTGATGAGCTATTTAACAATTAAAGTGTAAATTGTAAAAAGTATAAGCAAAAAAATTACATTAAAAATAGTTTTCAGCTGCACCAGTATAAACACTGTGTTCAGATAACCCAGTCGTTTTCAGCTGCGATCGTCATTCATGGCGTCTAAGTTTTGAACAGCAAGTAAAAATAAAAACTAAATAATAAAAGTTAAATTAAATACAGCCACGTCAAAACTGAGAAATCATGTTATGATTTGATTTACTAAATTAAACTTTTAAGATAATTTTAAAAAATTAAGTTTTTTAAATATATAGTCTCTACGCCTCTGATGACTTTTAAAAATGAATAAAAAACACAGTAGTTATTTATGAAACATAAGAAAAATGGGGTTGTGCTAACAGCCACTGTTTTGTGCCCACAGGAAGACTTACGCGAGCTGGCCAATCAGGACAGAGTGAGATGTTGGAGGGGGCGGGGCCAAAGAGACAGGCGCTAAACGAGTTGTTTCAGTTTCGAGGAGCTTAAAGCATAAAAAGAGGAATAACAACATGTATGTGCGGCTTTTGCAAATGGAAACCATAAAATCTGGCATCAGTGGAACCACAGAATATAAATAACTAATAATTAATCAGCAGAATAACAAATTAAGAACATTCAGCCCGTCTCACCTGACGCTACAGGTGCATCTGTTTGACCGCTAACGGTGACAGTATCACCGGCTGAGCAATAAAACTCTCCGATCTTCTCCATTAGTTTTCAGAATGGTTTTATTTTTGCCTCTTAGCCTTCGACATGTTACAAACACGTTGTTTGTGTTTCACTACGACCAGAAAACCTCACAGGATGCGGACAGTATGTACAACTACCGATCGGCGAGCAGGCGGCGAACATTCAAGCCGCAGCGAAGCCGAAAACAAAACAAACAAAAAAAATTTCACAGAAACTAAATTTGCCGTCGATCCAGAGACGACACGAACAGAATAAATAAACTGGTCCATACGACCTGTGACAGGAGGTTCTACATCTGCTGTTGCTCTAAAATAGCTAAACCCTAAAACGCAGCGAGCGCTCGCTGGGAGTTCGGCCCAGCGACTATATGGCTTCTCAATGTCGACATTTATTTACACGGTTCGAACACAGACGAAGCTGAAAGCGGCAAAATTCATCCTATGCTGCTTTACACTGCACAGTGCGGAAAATACACAAGTGTCGGATATGTGAGGAGTAAATAGGACCCAGCGGGGGGTCGAACAGCACAGCGGGAGATCTGGACCCTGCAGTCTGAGGACTGGTTCACTGGACTGGTTCACTGGACGCCTCCTGTGTCTGACTGCGGCTTAATGGCTATGACACGGGAAGAGGTTCGGGGATGGATGTGTGAGTCCACCCTGCTCCTCGGTCCTGCAGCCGGAGAAACCACACCTGTGTTCACCTGTGAAGGTCTGGTTATCTTCTCATCTGGACTCATGGGCTCCAGGGAGTCCAGGACTTGTTGGGGATCCATTCAGGAAGGGGCCTGAGGACAGTCGGAACATGGAGGAGGTTGGATAAAGGGAACAGACTGATCAAACCTCCAGCAACGTGTTCTGGCTCGTGGTTTTCTGCTCAGTGTCAGACCTTCCGGATCCGGCACCTTAACTACCAATCCGTCCATCTGCCACTGTTCCCAATCTGGATCACTGGGACCGAGACCCGGCTCTGCAGATAGAGTGGGAATATGGATAGAGATGGAGCTTTAGTCAGAAATCTCCTGATGCAGCGTGAAGCAGAGAGCCGTTTCCCGCCACTAAGAGAAGAAACCATAAATAAATAAAGTCCCAGTTTCTGGATCCTCATAAACAATAACGGTTGAAAACTGTGTCCGGCTGCAGACGTGAGAAAAGATACTGTCTCTGAATGTGGAGGCTCCAGGTGAGTCTGTTTAGTACCTGGCTGCTGCAGATCCTTTTCAAACTAACTTCAGGTTTTGTATTGGAGAAACCCGAAGCTCGCGATCACAGGTGTGACCTGCAGTGAACGTGACGTCAGTTTACGTCACGGCGTAGCCATGTGTTCTCTGGCCAACATTTTTAATGTTTTTTATTCTCGTCCTCTGTCGTCTTCCATACATGCTCCTCGATTTTGGTCTCGGGTCCATCAGTACCTTGGTTCCTAAAGTCCTCTGTGGTGTTTAGTGTCTTTTCAGCAGAGCGGAGACGACTGATCTGATCAGTGTGTCCGTCTGAGAGCTCAGTGAAACACGATCAGAGCTCCACTGCTCACTGGAGAAACATCCCAACAGTCAACTGTACCGCAGCTGCTCTGTTCAGCTTTTTGGTCCTTTAGAGAATCTGAATTCACAGATTATAAGTTAAGATTGAAAATAGTTTCTGTTCCCAACCAAAAACGTAAAACAAACAGAACTAACAGAAATCTGAAGTTTAGTTACAAAATAATGCAAAACACCAGCAGAGCGATGCAGGTGAGTGACCCTGACTCAGTTTTCGAGGATGGTTTAAAATCCCTTTTGAAAAGAAGTTTAATTTTAATAAACTGAGGATGAAGACGAACAGCTGCTCTCTGCTGCCGCCAGGCGTCAGTTTCTAGTCACCACATTTGTTTTCTTTTATTATTCATAACTGGTCACAGGAGAATCGCTGCAGCTCGGCAGCAGGAGATCCATATGGAAGCCCAGAGCTGCCAATTATCAGGGAATAATAATAAACAATAACCTCACGTCCTGGAGAGTCATTATCATCCGGCTCAGCTGAGCTTTAACACAGAAATGATAATAAATCAGGGAATTTAACAGATCTACACATGAAGGTAAAATTTCTGTGTCACTAAACTGGAAAATACATTTTGTGGGAAAATGTAAAATCAGCTGATGTGGTGAGTTTCTCTCTACACACAACCATCAAGCGCGGGAACATTTGACTGATGTTCTGTGTTAACTTAAGCACGTGGAGATGAACATAATGTCACTATGTTAACAGAAAGCATGATGTGTTTGCAGTTCGGCATCAGTCTAATGTGCTGACCGTCCTGAACCATGTGTCCTCATCAGCTGTTCCCACTCTGACCTGAGACTGAGGCTTCAGCTACTGTAACAAGCTAAACAACTGAAAAACGACTTGATTATCAAAATAGTTCATAACTTTTCAGTTGAACATCTTTTGTTTCGATCAAACACTGCATCTCTATAAAAAAAAGATTAGTAGTGTTGACTCCTCAGATGACCGGTGCAGGTCTCTGATCGTCAGGACGGTTTGGACGGACTCAGCAGCACAAACTCAGTTTTACAGAGCTGTGGAAAAACTATTTGTCCCCTTCCTTTATTTTTGCACATTTGTCAAACTTAAATGATTCAGATCATCAAACTAGTTTTAATATTACGCAGAGATAAGCTGAGTAAATACAAAACACTGTTTAAACCTGCCTTTAACAGTCAGACGTGGTGGTGGTGGTACGATGGTCTGGACCTGGACGACCTGTCAGAACTGATGAAACCATGAGTCCTGAGCTCTACCAGAAAATCCTGAAGGAGAATGTCCGACCTTCAGTTCGTGATCTCAAGCTCAAGAGCACTTGGGTTCTGCAGCAGGACAGTGATCTGAACCGCACCAGCAGGTCCACCTGGTCTGACTGGATCAAAAACACAAAAAACTGAAACTAAATTAAGGTTTTGCAGTCTGGACTGAAATAAACAGAGTGTTCATGCTAGAAAACCCTCCAATGTCCATCCATCCATTTTCTGAACCGCTTCGTCCCCGTAGGGGTCGCGGGTGTGCTGGAGCTTATCCCAGCTGTCATACAGGCGAGAGGCAGGGTACACCCTGGACAGGTCGCCAGGTTCAATTAAAGCAATACATTAAAGACTGGGACAAAATATCTTGATGGCAGTTGTTGTGGAACGACCAGTTTAGGGGAAACTTAGTGTTTCACTTAGGACCAGGAGCTTTTTTCTTCTTAATAAATGAAATCATCATTTAAAAAATACATTTTGTATTTACTCAGCTTATCTGTGTGTAATATTATAATTAGTTTGATGATCTGAATCAATCAAATACTTTCCCACTGCACTGAACTCCCTCTGTGACTGAATGCAGCGAATCCTAAACCTGCAAGTCGCATTAATCAAAATCTGCAGCTTCTCTGTCTGAAGCTCTGGTGACACCAAGTGGCAGCAGGAAGCAAATGCTGAGGACTTCATTACCCAGAAACCTCTGGTGGCCAATAACCATAAAGTATCAGTAGAGACCATTTTCACTTTCCGCAGGGCTGCGTGATAAAATGATTTGTTAATTATGATAATAGTTAAACGATAAATATTAGATTATGTTCTGCATCTTCATATTCTGGTCACCAAACGCAGCTTTGTTTTCCTGCTGTTCAACAGGTTGGAGAAAAAGATTTTCGACAAAACGAATCTTAAATCATCTCGAAACGACTCATTGGTTCTTTCCTCTGATATGTGAAGATAAAGTGGATGGATTCAGACGCGTGTCAGTTTCCAGCATCGCGTCCTCTCGTCAGTTTCCAGCACAGAGAGAAAATCTAAGGAAGATTATTAATGACAAAACTACCGACTGAGCACTGAATTTATTTAAACTGTAATCTGCAGCAGTACTCCACTTACACTTTTACTTAATTTTCATTCTAATTTTTATTCCCCAGGCACAAAAAGAATTTACACTTTGAGATACTGGGAGTGTTGCTTAAAATGCTTAACACTCACCAAATATACGATTTTTATTTTTACACAAGTCACTTTTCCGTTCGTGTTTTTAGACAAATTTTAAACTTCACTAAGTTCAGTTGACTAAAATACAAACTTTACTTGAAAAGTTAAATTAATTTAACTGATTTATCAACTAAACTTTTACCTGGTTCTTTATGTTGTTCTTTCCAGAAACTTGTGAAATTTTAAGAAAAATTACAGATATGTAAAATAAAAAATTACAAAATAAAATTTTTTGTAAAAAATTTAATTTAACTGCTGATGTTATATTTAATGTTTATTTTATTACTGTTTTGTTTGCATGTTTTTCCTTTACTTCCTGGTTTTGTATAAAGTAAAATATTATTTTTATGTACTTTAATAAAGTAAAACTTGCAGATTTATTACAGTTCCAGGTTTTTGTGTTGCTCAGTCTGTAGTTTTCCGTCACTAATGATCCTCCATACACAGTTTGTTCCAGCAGAGAAAAACAACATAAATAAATCAAACTGCAGTAAAAATTCCATCCAGCATGTTCAGTCTGTATCTACACTCCTGCAAAGTGCATGTCATCACAGTACTACTACTGTGTACTCGCAGTACCTGTACACAGACACACACACTCATCAAAGTGTGGATGAGGAGGAGGTTTAGTCTGTGCTGTTTGGCCGGGGGAGTCCTGACTCCAGAGTCTCACCCTACCACCACTTCCCCCTTTGCACAGTCGCCACGGTAACAGTCCCACGCGCTCTGTCCGTCACATACGGTTGGCATAGCAACTTGCTCCCCCGTCGGTTGCTAGGAGAAGCGCGGTGATGTTGATGCAGGAGGTCAGAGAGAGAAAACATAAAGTACCTACAAAGAAAACCTGATCCAGGAGGATTTGTTGCGGATATTTAAGTCCAAAAAAAAAAAAAAAAAAAAAAAAAAAAAAAAAACCTACACCAAAAAAGTAACATCCCATGAATGTGTAACTCATGAAGCCAGATGTAGACACCTTTACCTGCTGTCTGAGGAAACGAGGTGGCAGAGACTTTTGAAACTGTTTGGAATAGCCTGAGGTGAGAGAGGGGCGCATAGTTGCCGCTGCTTCTCCTTCTAGCTGTGGGGGAGCCACAGGGACTTTCTCACTGCTGGGGGTGTCCATGTGAGGCAGAGACAGGTGGGGCTCATCCACTGCGGAGACAAAGCAAGAGTATTATACCCATGACTGAAATGACAGATAACAGATAATACAAGAATAAGGCTCAGAGTTGGCTAACCTCTGCTGTCCTCCATGTTGAAATAGTCTCGGATAGGCACTGTTGACCTTTCAGCCTGGTTCTCCTCCATCAAGGGGTTGACCTCAGCCAAAGATCCCTCTCCCTCGCTCTGAGGATCTGGTACTACAGCCACAGGTCTTTGGACTGGGGGGCTGGGTTGTTGAGGCAAGTGAACCTCTTCCTCTGCATTTGGTTCAGCCCTCTCTCGTTCTCGTTCCACCCTCTCAGTTAGAGGGGTTTGTGTGATTGGGGCCTGTGACTGCAAAACTGTAGCTGTGGGTACAGGACTGGGTACAGGGCCAGGAGCTAATAAGGAAGCTTCCTCGAGGGCAGCTCCTGCATCATCACTGGTGACCTGAGACTTGCACTCAGCTGCCTGACGGTGTTTTTCATTAAGACGTTTAAGTTTTTCCGCACAAGCAGCAAGCCGTTGTTCTTCCATTCGCCGCTCCTCTTCCTCTCTCCTCCGTCTCGCTCGTTCTACAGCTTCAGAAACTTCTGAAGACTTCTTGCGCTTCTGTCGCCAGGCCTCAGAGTCCTCATCAGCAGCAGGTGGTGGTGCTGTAGTCTGTGGTTTGTTCCCCCGTGCAGCTGTGCCACCAAGAGAACGACTGCCACCCTGGAGAATACAGAAAATGATACTAACTAATCACCTTGCTGTTACAGCAATCACCGCACAAAGAATGACAGGCCTGTGCAATGTATATCCAACTTTACCTGGTAATCCTGTGGAGCAGAGGACTTATTGTGCTGCACCATACCACCAGGTGATGGCGTGCTGGGATCTACACTATCAGCCCATGAGGTTTTACTGCCTCCATGGTCCTCAGATCCCTCCTTCCATCCCTCCTGACTGTCAGATGGCCGAGATCTTATGCGCTCCACTTTACCCATCCACTCCCTGAAAATGATTTTGAAAAACAGAAACAATAAATATAGGTTCTTCCAACTGGTTACCCCCCAGCTAGCTCTTCCATCTCAACATACTCTCATTGGACACAATGAGTACAATAATTCCTATCATCCTCTATGTGGTAATTTGGCATTACTGAACACTGACATTGAAGCATGATATGCAAAGTAACACTGTGAAACTTCTAATAGTTTCAGTCAATTCATTACAAATAACATTTGACACTGCTGTCAGCCACACTTGCGTCATAGTGTTGGAGCTTTTTGATGTATGCATTTCTCACACCTTTCCATTTATGTGTCTACTGCATGAAAATCAACTTACATTTGTTTGACACAGAGAACCCGTCGGATAAAAAAAAAAAAAGTAGCAGAAAACAAGTAAATACCAGAATACTCACCAGTTTTCCCCTTTATCTTTAGCAGCTTGGTTCTCCTCATCATCACTGAAGTTTAGTTTCTCAGTGTAATCCACCTCCATCTGAGCTCCTGGTTTATAAAAGGTACAGATTGATAAGACAGCTATAAAGTTTACTGTTGATAATTAAATACTGACATGAGACACACTTTTGCATGTCTACAGAGTAGAATGTATCTTTTACACTGACCTGCCCAGCCCTCATCAGCATCAACGTCCAGGTTGTCCAGCTCCTTCAGTTCTGTAGCACTGATGATAGAGGGTCTGTCTGGGTCCTGAAGCCAGGACTGAGGAGGTGGCTGCTGAGGTCGTACTGAACGAGGAGCTCTGAACACACAACAGAGAAGATGAGAGAGGAAAGCTTACTATGTGTCCCAGCTGAAATACAAATACAATCTGTGTATGGGATGAAAATATTCCTCTTGCTTATTGTTTAGGAAAAGTAGGAATTTAGAATCATAATCTAGATTCTAGACTTGTTTATATCACATTTAAAAGTGAGAACTTGTTTTTTTTTTTTTTTATTACTACAACATTTTTTTTTTAATAACTAATGCATTATAAAATTAAACAAATTACAAATCAACATGAACTTACTTGGCTCCATCTTGTGGTACTGGGTATCTGAAGTTTCCTTGCCCTTGGCCAAAGGGCATTTGAGGATAGGCATGGAACATCTACAACACAATAGACACCAAAAATCAGACAGGCTACAGAAGCTATAAACACTACAACTACTGTAACATCCTTATGTAGTCAGTCCACAATATTAAACTTTGACTTACGTAAGGAGGCATCATGCTCCTGAAAGCAGGGTCAAAGTGAGTTGGCACCCCACCAGGAGGCTGCTGCCCCCCATTGAGTTTAGGCTGAGGAGGGCCAGAGGGGGCCAACCTCTCCCTGCCATCCCTCTTCTCCCTCTGACCCTCTGTGGTCACATTTCGGCTGGGCTCATCAGCTTCCGCAGGTGGTGTGGAGTTACCAAGGCGCGTACTACCCTCCTCCGGAGCCCTGTTGTCCATCTCAGGGGGGCCAGATGCAGTGCTCAAATTCCTCCCTCCACCCTCACGCCAACTCCCAACATCTAACAGGACAGAAGGAAGAGGGATTTTTCTTGTTTGATTTGAGTTGCATTTAGTCAAGTCAAACAAGAGACAAATGGACTAATTAGTGGAGACTGGATGTTCAATAATGTGCATGTCTGAAGCCATACTTTGAGGTCTGAGACTGGGGCCTGGTCCATAAGGCTCCTCCTCCTGACCGTCCCCTTTCTCTACCTCACCCGCTGCCTGTAAGCTGGGAAACTCCTGGTGAAAATGGCTGCTCACACGTGGAGCTCCTGCACAACACATTAAAACATCAGTAACTACACTGAAATCACACAATTGGATGTGACTGACAGAAGCACAAAAAGTCTTATACTCAGTGGGTGTAAAGCACCCCGTTGATCCCAACCTAACATTACGTAGATATCCAATTGTTTATCTGACCACAGAACAGTTTTCTACTTTGCCACAGACCATTTTAAGTGACCTTTGGCCAGGAGAAGGTAGTGGCGTTTCTGGATCATGTTCATATATGGCTTCTTATTCGCATGACAGAGCTTTAACTTGCATTTCTGAATGGCACAGCCACTGTTTATAGACAGTGACTTTTTGGAAATATTCCTGAGCCCATGCAGTGATGTCCGTCACAGAATCATGCCCGGTTATAATGCAGTGCTGCCTGAGGGCCTGATGATGATGATGATGATGATGGGCATCTAATATCATGTTTTGGCATTTGAAAAATTTTGTTGTGTGTTCTATGTGAGTAAAGTATAAGTTTATGAGATTTGAAAATGACTGCATTCAGTTTTTAATATAGATGTTACAATATACCCAAAGTTTTTGAAAGCTGGACCACTGCACAAGGTTTTATGCGTAGGTGTTGCTTTAATCAATCTGTAGAGAGCATTTTACCGTCAAGCTGTGTCTGCTTGCTGTTGGCCCAGGAGCGGCTGGCCCCAGTAGAAAGCTCTTGTGACTGGAGAACCACTGGTTTGTTCTGGGGTGGAGGTGTCTCCTGTTGCCTGTGGCACAAAAAACAGGGCACTATGTCAAACAGCATTCATAACCTGAAATGTGGCACATATGCATCTCTTCTTCGAGTCCTTAATCTACACTTTTACGGTGTATGAGCATTTAAGTTTATTAATTTACCTCTCCTCCCCTGTCTCAGTTCGAGATGCCCAGCCACTACCGTCTTTGGGGACAATGTTGATGTTGGGATCGTTTCCCTTGTTCTCTGCCTTCAGGCTGGGCAGGTTTGCTGGAGGGGGCATGCGCCGACTGGCAGCAACTTTGCCCAAACTCTGGAGCCCATGTCTGGCAGCCACTGGAATAGAGAAACATTTATCATGAAGGAAAACACATTGATTTTTTTTTTTTTTAAGATGGCAACATAAGGTACAAGGCATGACCTTGATCATCAGCAGATATTCTATTAGCTATGATCAAGTTAACCCAAGCTAAACAAATCATGCCAACATATTTACTGTAAATACAATACAAGTACGCTCATTGGCTATTGTATAAAATAGATTAAAATGCAAAATTAGAATGGGTGCCGTTTACCTGCAGTTTTCTGGGTTTCCAGAGATTTGCCCTTGTAGGTGTTAAAGAGGCTAAGGGTTGCATACTTTGTTTTGCCATCCTTTGCCTTGGTGCTCTGCCCTGACTTCTCTGACATTTCGATGGAAACTCATTGAGTCTGGTCCTTTGGCCTCGCCCCCAGAACCAGCCTCCTGTAGGCCAAATTTGAGAACAAAACGACAGAAGTTATTGGCTCTGGAGCCTAAAATTGAATACACAAAGCACGTTGATTGTTGGGATAAGAGTACTATGTTTAGTGCAGCAGGTCACGCTGTATCACAACATGGAGTTTGGATAGGATGCACATTGTTAAGCATGGTGGTAGAAAGTTCATCACATTGCGATTTACACTCAAGTTGATGTAGGTCTTCAAGTAGAAAACAAAACAAAAAAACAAACATCACTACACAGCCACATACAAAAGTGGACCTATCCACATTAATCAATTAGAGGCAAAATGTGTAGGGAAGAAAGCCAGGGGAACTTAAAAAATATAAATAATGAACATATTTTGTGAGCTTGTCAACCACGTAATAGGATCACATTTAAAATGGACTGGTCAAGATCTTTTACGTATGGTGCACCACGGGGAGAATGTTTTTTTATTCCTCATATGCCATGTGTTAGTGGGTCACATAGTGGTTATTTATTATTAAAGGAGTAGTTGTGAACAGTGTCTGTGAGCATATGTATGGGGAGAACTGACAGGTCAGATGAGATCAGTCTAATCAACATCATGGCCTTGGAACACTTTTGCAAAGCATGATACATTTAAAGAAAAGTCTTGTTTCATTTTAGTATTTTGGAAAATATGTTCATTGCACAACAGTAACATCCATACCGCTACAATTGGTAACTTTTGCATATGCAGACACACTTAAAACGAAATGCACTAAAAATATTATAAGGGCATCAGTATCAAATCAAGCTAATCAGAATCTATTTTGTTTCTGTTAATCTCCTTTAGATTTACTGTAATTCACCTTTTTTTTTTTTTTTTTTTTTTTTTTTTTAACAAGTAAGGAAGAATTGTGTTAGTGCACTCTACACTGGTATATACTTTAGCATCAAGACTGCTTGATGCTGCACGACAGCGACTTTTTGGCCAAGCTAAAATTTCTCAGTGAATGCAGAGAGAGGCATTCACTGAGAAATTTTAGCTTGGCCAAAAAGTGGCTATGACTCCTCCACTTTCCGTGTTCAGTGTGTGGGAGCAGCAGCAGAAATGAAGCATGAATAAGCAAAAAAAAAAAAAAAAAAAAAAAATACATTATT
>OMLM01008614.1:6739-26897 GCA_900302695.1 Helostoma temminkii
GCAAACAGTTCAAGACAATCAGTTCTTTTAGGATGTCTCATATATATATATGGATTTTCTATTTTAAGGCTATGAAGTGTGTTTCTCTTGTAATTTCTCCAAATAATATCATTAAAATACTATTGCTTAAAATAGTATCAGACACTAGTCACAGTCCAATATTTTTTCAGCAATTTTTTATGGCAAGCTGTGCCCCCCCGAACCCCACCAAAAAAAATGAAAGCAGCAGGACACTTGTTGATAAATTAATTATTACATTACAAGTCTGTGCATCCTGACCAATCAAGCTTCCTTTGCTTCTTTTCTTAGCTTCTCCTTTTTTTAGCGACTCATGTTTTATTCATCATAGACCTTTGAATTCAAATGTTGATGATAAGATGCAAATATGATTACAACATGAAAATTGTTATAAACTTCCTAATTCGCTTCTTCTCTCTTACGTATTTTCCTCCGCTTCTTGCTGCAACCATATCACCTGTAACATGATTAATCCAGAAGTATTTTACTTAATATGGCTCATGCGCTGGCTTCATTTGTAACTGTGAAGCTGTCCATTGCGTGTATTGCTTGGGAGGACGTAAAGTGTGCAGACGCTCCAGGCATCTATTCAAGAGCTCAATAGATGTGATTAAGTTTCTTCACTTTTATTTAGTTTGAATTTCATTTCGAAACTTTGGCTTCTCATAGTAATAATAGATACTTTATTGATCCCCTTGGGGAAATTGATGGACAGCTGCATGTATAGAACATTTCCTAGTATTAATCATATTAATCATAATGATAATCATGTTTAAAATGTGCACATCAAATATTACTATAATTATTTTGAAATAAAATAATGCATGACAGTTTTTTGTTGACTCACACGTGTTTCACAACACTTTCCACAGGTTTAAACGGATTCAAATACGGGCATTGCATGGCTCAC
The DNA here is from genome assembly GCA_900302695.1 of Helostoma temminkii. NCBI lineage: Eukaryota > Metazoa > Chordata > Actinopteri > Anabantiformes > Helostomatidae > Helostoma > Helostoma temminkii. The sequence continues at coordinate 7,668 of OMLM01008614.1, forward strand.
ATGAGCTCAAGACTGAAGGTGCTCATGTTCCTGCTTTGTCTCACCACCATCTGTGTCTTTTTGAGAGAACCCAGCATACGGACTTTTTCAGAAAACTTCTTCCAGCAACAGAATGCAAACTCCTGTACATGTGGAGGATGTTTATTAGTAAATAATACGTGGTTTATTCAGTGCTTCAACCAATCTGTTGAACTTTTTTTGTCAGCAAAATCCTATCTCTCTGAGGATGACTTCAACTGGTGGAAGGTAAGCTGCACCTGTAAGATAACTGCAGTTATTAAATGAATATACAACTATATTACTCTGCCTGTATACTGGTCTAATACCAGTATGGTATGTCAGCGGTTACAGGGTGAAAACGCCAACTTTAGTACATACAGAGAAACAGTGGACATGCTGTTTGAGATCTTCCCACCCAGTCCAGATCTCTTAGAACCCAGACCACACCAAAGCAGGACTTGTGCTGTGGTGGGGAACTCTGTGAATTTGAAGGGATCACACTATGGCCCTCTGATAGATTTCCATGATGTCGTCATAAGGTACATTTCTCAGTAAAGCTGTTAGAATCTCTGGAATCTGGTATAAACAATGAATGAAAGTAAAAGTCAGTCTTTGTATTACATTACATTACTTCTCTTTCTTTCCACTCACCCCAACTGGCTGAGGCAGATGGCCGCCCACCTTGAGCCTGGTTCTGCTGGAGGTTTCTTCCTTTCTTAAAAAGGGAGTTTTACCTCTCCACTGTTGCCTAGTGCTTGCTCAAGAGGGGATTTGTTAGGTTTTCCTTATTATTCTGTTACATTGTAAAGTGCCTTGAGATGACTTTTGTTGTGATTTGGCGCTATATAAATAAAGTTGAATTGAATTGAAATAGTGCTTGAACAGTAACAAATGATAAATATCTTTGTGTGCTGTTAGAATGAACCAGGGCCAAACCAAAGGCTATGAAGCAGATGTTGGAAGCAGAACGACTCATCACATCATGTATCCAGAGAGTGCCACAGACTTGGACAGCACTACTCACCTTGTGCTGTTTCCGTTCAAAATAATGGACCTTGTGTGGCTCATTAAAGCCTCTGCTACAGGATTTTCTGTGTGAGTCACATTTTTATGGAATATGATTATGATCGTTGTCCCCATTTACTGTATGCAGACCTACAGTGTTTAATAGTCAATAAAAAATACAACAGATAAACAGAAGAGAAATAATAATATAGAAAAACATTAAAAGGAGAAAAAGAAAAAAATAAAGAAATAGTGGCAAAAAGTGGTTTGGTTTTCTACATAAATTACTCATAAAATGCGATCTGATCTTATTTTAATGACAAAATAGTCAATCAGAGCTTTGGTCATGCCCAACACCATACATATATATAACCATGTTCACCACACACCTAGAGAGAGCACTTTAAATCAGTTTCCTCCTATGGCCTCACCAGAAATACTATAAGTTGTAAAACATATGTCTTCCAGCCCAGTTCATATCATTCCAGCAATGTTTTTAGTCACAGTTATTGAATCAGTTGCACCCTGTTTGCTGATAATTTTTAACAGATCCCTGTGTACAGGATATGTCCATGAGCATTTCAGACATGCGTGGGTTGAACCGGAGCTAGATCCTACACTTCTTGTAAACCATAGGCCCATCTCCAAAATACCCTTTATATCTAAGATTTTAGAAAACACTTGATTTTTGAAGTAGGAAACTATAACATTTCTCATACCTGTCAGGTAGAAAGAGCTGCGGTTCCATCAATAGTTACACATCATCTTTTTCCCCTGTGAAGTATGGTGTCCAACAAGGGTTGGTCTTGGGGCCGATATTATTCTCTTTGCACATGCGTCACCTTGGTCATATTACTCAAAAAAGTAAACATGACATTTCTTTTCATTTCTATGGTGACGACATGCTGCTGTTCCTGATCATTAGTCTCAGACTGCGGCAAACTAACTAGCAAATTAGTTACGTGTCACATGTATCTCAAAATGGTGAACCCAGTTGAATTATAATGATTGAACTATAAATCAAAAAAAACCAGGAAGACCAGCGATGAGCTGAAGCAGATAATGGCAAAAGAGAGAAAGAGAAAAAACTGATGAGGGAAACCAGGCCCAAGATTGTAGTGTGAAGCATAAAGGCTAACTTGGGAACTGAGAGAAACACTACTGTTATAGGGAGCGACACACGTAACATGGTTACACTAATTGGCAGAAGAATGAGGATAGACAGAGAGTGAACACTGAGTGATTAAGTTTGTGTATGTGTGCCAGGGAATAAACAGGGGCGTGGTTTGACGGTAACTTTTTGAGGAGCATGTCACAAAGCTTGTTCGGGCTGTTTTTAATCACCTCAGAAATATATTTAAAAAATCAGTTCAGCTTGATCTTTGAAAGATACTGAGGTTGTTTTATGTGCCTTCATTTCCTCATGCCTTTGTTTACTGTAACAGCCTTTTTACTTGCCTTAAGGAAAAATCAAATCATTGACTGTAGATTGTGCAGAACTTGGCACTCTTAACCAGAACAAGGAGAAGTGATCATATTACACCTGTTTTAGCCTCTTTGCACTGGTTCCCAGTATGTTTAGGAATTTGGTTTAAGATTTTGTTGCTGACTTTTATTCAGTCAGTTTTATTTCTGACTCCCCCACACTACCTACCTGAACTGTTAGTACTGTATGAGCCTGCACATAGCCTGAGATCCTCAGGTTCTTCTGTGTGTTTCTGAGGCGCGACTAGAATTAGGAATGCCCTGCCTGAGAATATCAGATCAGCAGACTCAGTAACCTCTTTTAAATCCCTTCTTAAAACATACTTCTATCCAAGAGCCTTTCCTAAATTTGATTTAATTGGAATGTTTTCTATAATAATTCCCTTGTTTTATTCGGTTTTATTTATTTGACATATGCTGTGTTTGTTTGTTTGCTGTTGTTTTATTGTTATTCTATTTATTATTCTTTTATTTTAATTCATTTTATACACTTGGGAAGCACTTAAACAAGTTTAGAAAAGTGCTCTATAAATAAAGCTTATTCTTATTGTTACTATTATAACTATTGTACATAAATGACCCGTTGACTCTGTTTCATTGTCTCTGACTCATTCAAAAGAAAGGAAAAAGGTTCATTGGTCCTTATTTTGATTGACAGAACAGTCAGTTGAAAAAAGACATGACTGATATGCTGAAGATGTATTTTTATAATTATTTTTCTATAGTGCATAAAAATCTAAATTACTTTGGTTTCTCTGATGTAAATGCACTGTAAAAAGCTGCAGGCTAATGCGGCATAGCTGAACAAGAACACCCCCTCTGTGACAACTGAATACTACTTGCTAATTGGCTCCAACACAAATAGTCAACTCTATAACTAAAGCTACACATCTTGCATTATTAAAGGCTCAAATTTAAGATAATAAGTTAATTCCTGAAAACTGTTGACCCGACAATTCTAATGTGGTTTTCTATGGAAGAGTTTGGCATTACTCACAGGAAGCATCCTCCTTCTCCTCCTTCTTGAATGTCAGTACTGTACAGTATATCACAAGTTATTTCCTTAAATGTTGACTTTGACATTTCCTAATATGTCCTACAGGGACCAAATGGCAGAATATTCAGACACAATAAAATCAAACATCAAAGCTGATAAGAATTTGGTGAGTATTATTTTGAACAGCATTCAAAAATAAAAACACTTGAGGTAATGGGTTATAAAAAGGATAATTCTGATTTCTAACAGGTGATGGTGTTGAATCCAGCTTTTATGAGGTATGTTCATACTTCATGGCTGGACAACAAGGGAAAGTATCCATCCACTGGCTTTATGGCTTTGGTTCTTGCCTTTCACATTTGTGATGAGGTGAGTTCATTTTTAAATTAGAATTTTTCTTATCAATGTTCCTGCAAATCACTGGTGGCTTGATCTTTATAAACCTACCTTCCTCTAAGATACATAAAAATGACTTGAAGATTTAAGATTAAAGCTTTGGATTGCATATAAAAGAAAATGAAAAATACACAGTACTTGTTCAGTGGAAGCATGCAAGTTTGAACTATTTTTGTCAGATATTTTTGTATCTTAGAGGAAGGTAGGTTTATAAAGATCAAGCCATCAGTGATCAGTAGTTTTATTTTGCATGATCATATGGCAGCCTTGTCAGTGAAATGTACCATTTGGGTGAGCATGCATAAGCCCAGCATTTACAGTTGCAAGAAAAAGTAAGTCAACTATTTGCAATTTCCTGTTTTTTGCATAAAATGGTCAGGAATTATGATCTGACGTTATTAAAACCGTTTACTTACTTTTTCCAATGTCACTCTTTATATTTAATGGAAAAGTTCAACAAAGAATTAAAATCTGTTTTAGAATGAATAGTGTTTGTTTCTATTTGTGACTTCGGTGAAAGTCAGATCACATTTCCCAATTAATACCAATTAATACAGAATAGCAGGGAATTACAGTTTGCTTACTTTTTCTTGCAACTGTGTCTTAAATGATGAAGTCTTCAAACAGGAGACATCTTTTTTTTACATCAGACGTAACATGCCTTGTAATTGACAAAAGCAGATACCTGGCACCCAGGCCTCACTGTACACTATCTACAGTGTATCTTCTTAGGCTAGTCTAAATTGAATGAGGATCCAACCAGTGCAGATTGAGTTGATTGGTTTCATCGACTGATTGATGGGTGTTATTATATGTCTGTTTCTTTTCATGCTCCTAGGTCCATGTGTTCGGTTTTGGAGCAGATGAAAATGGAAACTGGAGTCATTATTTTGAAAAACTTCAAAACATAAACCTTAAAACTGGAGTGCATCCTGGACCTAAAGAGTATGAAATCATCCAGGAGCTAGCAGACCAACAAAAACTCAAGCTTTATACAGGGTGGTAATTGTTCATGGCACTTCCAAAGCGACTAACAAGTGATAGACAGCCACAGGGTTTTGGTGACTTTTTCAAGGACACCTCTACGCCTCTAGTAACCAGGAACTGAACCACTAACCCTCTACGCCTCTAGTAACCAGGAACTGAACCACTAACCCTGGGGTTGGAGGATGACTGTGCTACCACCTAAGCTACACGCTGCTTCCATTAAAAGCATTCAAATCTTGATAGTATGTCTTGAACACTAAGAGGCCTTACAGCTCACAAATGAGTTTTGATGACATCCTTGCTGCATAGACTGAATGTCACATGTACAAGGAATGTGAGTGAAACTTACAGGCAAATAGCTGTTTTTAAGTTACATGTTGTAGTTTTAATTGTTTATTTATTGTCATTTTATGATGTTGATAGACACTGTACACAACAAATGAACAACTTATTCAGTGCTGGAAAAAAAATAGTTTGCTCGTATGGACACATGCCCCACACAAGAACGCTATTTGATATTTTATTGGGTCACTGAGAGGTATTGAATATGGGTAAATTGTATGTATTTATATACAATGCATAAATGGCAAACTGTACAGTGTCCAAATGACACTATTATTTTGATACAAATCAACATCTATTGACTAAATATCTAATCAGATGACTGCATTTATTACTTCTTTTGAATTAAACCTAAAGCCAAAATATTACTCTCTACTTCAATGCACTACATAAAAAGGTTTGCATGGAAAAAGAAAAGTTGGCATAATGTTAAAGCATATTGTTTGAGGTTTTTAACTCATGTGAGATCAATACTGCTGCTTAAAACATTAATCCTATAATCACCAGAATTACAGCACCTTAGTGTGACACTTTAAGATATTATTATTGTAATTAGCACATAAGTATATTGTGGTCAACACATCAGCCTTATGCACAGGCTTAAACATCTTATTACAGAATAACCAACATCCTGCTCAAATATGCCTAACTGGCTGCTGAATACAAAGTACAGATTCAATAGTGAGTAAAGGAAGCAGACATTCAAATATTTTCAGTGGACAATAACCATGTCATAGAATTAATCCCATTGGCCTTTGGTTCCTTCACAACAACAGTCAATGGATAGCTAGCCACGCTGCATGGATGATTTACAAGGGGGCGCTGTTTCACTCATTTTAACATACTCAGTTAGAAATAGGGGCGACACGACAGCCAGCACTATCACAGCAGAATAACCGAAAGTGATACACATAATGTTTTTATTAAAATGACAACTACGGTGCAGTATGAAAAAAGGGGAAAGCCTGCCTTGCCTTAGCCTACGGGTATGCTTTATCATACCCATTCATTGCTGTATCAGCCTGCTCTTGGTTTCGGCCCCCTCATCAGCCTGCTCTTGGTTCTGGTTCGTCACTCCTCTGCTCCTGGTTCCGGTTCGTCACTCCTCTGCTCCTGGTTCCGGTTTGTCGCTCCTCTGCTCCTGTTCCTGCTTCGTGGCTCTTCTGCTCCTGTTCCTGGTTCCTGCTCATCGCTCGTCTGTTTCTGCTTCCTGGCATCTCTCATCTGTTCTGTTCCTGGTTCCAGTGACTATTCTTCTGTTCCCCCAGTTTTCAGTCCACACAACCACCTGTGGCATCATCTCCACTGCCTTTTATTATAATGAAACTCTTAACAACCTAACTCATCTTGTCTGACTGCTTCCTGCGTCCATAGCCAACTCGTGACACTCAATTTATTTTTGGATGACAGTTAATTTCCATTATTTATTTTAAAGTAAAATAAAATATAATCTAAAACAATATGTTTGTTTTCTCTCTCTCTCGTTTGATTTTATTCACTTGTCTCTCCCCTTCTGTGTTTGTTCTTTTGTCCCATATTTGTGAACGATGTGCATGATTTCATCCTTTTGTGTCCTTGTGAAGTCTGTTTTCCCTACTGTTTTTCGAGGAGCAGAGGACGTGTTGTTCAGGTCAGTACCTGACATCCTCTATGACATGCTACATGTGTGTTTACAACCTTTGTTACTGTACATCTACAGTAAATCTACCGTTGCTCTACTCTGTATTGTATCTATTTTATCTCTGTTGATAAAGGAAGAATCCCTCCTCAGCCAGTCAATAAGCTAGCTTCAGTGTCAGTGCTTGTGAGTGCACAAACAGTATGTGAAACCTAAATAGTCGTTGGCTTCTATGTGACAATGTGCTTCACTGAAACTGCTTTACATACATGCCTCACTTGAGCTACCAAATGTGAATAGTAATCAACTGTAACGCAGTTTCCAGAAGAAAACAAATACAAGTGAGTTAGTTTATTCCATCTGGCAGTTAATTTATGCAATGTACTTTTCCAACATCGTCCCACGCTGTATGTGCACTATTTGTGGGGCCACTTTCTGTGTCCATTCTCCAAGCAGATCTATATTTCTCATGAGAAAGATTAAGGGGAATCTCAGTAGCAACACAGTCTAGCAAATTACATGCACAATAAACTGCAAACTTGATTATGTTTTTGTAGCAAATGTAATCACTGTGTTCTCAGGCAACGTATTTGGTTAATGACTGTAACGCCACACTAATTAACAGGAATTGAGTCACAAGGAGGTGGCTGGGGAGGATGGCGGGCAATCTGCACACCATGCGTCCTGCGTGAGGTTATGTTTAGGCATGAAAAATACTTTGTTTAGGGTTAGAAACAGACAATATTTGTATTTACATTTTTTATGAAGATGTTGTGTGTGTGAAGTTATCTGTTACGGTTTTTGCTATTACCCAGTCAACAATCTTTCCCTGACGCTAACCCAGTGCTGTGAGTGCCTGAATAAACCATAAAACACGTTATTAAAGTTGGTCTCTTATATCAGCATGCTGAACTGCAAGATCGGATAATTTAGTGGAAGAGAAAAAGGGATGTTGTTGATTGGATGAAAGATTGTTAAATTTAATTGGTATGTTAAGTATTGACGTATTTGTGACCATACATTAATTGTGGACATATGGTCATTACATTGACAGAAAATGTAATCTGATAGCAATTACATTTCTCACTAAAACTTAATTGGGTTTGCAGTTTAGTTGTATTGCAGTTTAGCCTGGGTTGTCAGTAGAGCTTTCTTTCTAGCAATTTGACCTCCAAGGTATGTTCTTGTATTTTACTGGACTGACTGACCTGTATGATCCAACGTAGTGATGGATTGTTTCCTTTTAACTTAACTTAACTTAGTTAAGCAGTTCTTGTCATGATGTGGATTACTACAGCAGTTGAACACAGTTGCATGTTGTTGTGTACCAACAACTACAGTCTCAAACAGATTATGAGGGCAAAACACAGCTGCTTTTAGGCAGCCTCAGATTTCAACAATGGCAAAACAAAGCATACTGCTTAGTGGACAATGTATATAAAACTACATACTCTAATTATGCTGTCCTACAGACACATGGTTACCTAATGTGACAACTGTCATTGATAAAGTTAAACATTACTTTAATGATTCATTCTCTGTTCATTCAAGCTGTCATGTTTGCTTTCATGTGAGTGTGCTCCACACAGTTACACTATTGTTCTGGCCATTCCCTCATTTGTAATAGTTATTATCATTATTATATATTCTTTTTAGTATTACACTCATATACACTCTCTCTACAATGACTAACATGTCATTAGAGTCAGCCCAACCATAAAATGCTGAAAATGCTGTTGTAAGTCAATATTTGACAACGGCGGTTAAGTGTGATGCAATGTTAATTTTCTGTTTAACTGTCATCACAGCTGTTACTTTAGCAAACTAAATAAATATAGACCAATATTTATATCTCTCATCAGAGGTGTATAAAGTAATCAAACTCAATGCTCATGTAAAGGGGCAAATATTTACCTAGAAGAACATTCCACTATAAGTGGATGTACATTTTTATACGCTATAAATTTTACTTTTTTTTTACAAACGGTAAAGTTCTCAACTAAGAAAACTTTATTTTAACCAGTGAAAAATTTGACTGTGGAACAAAAAAGGGCAGTCTGTAAAGGTGGGGCAGATTTTTACCACTGTATGGCAGGTGGTTAGTCTATAAATCAAAGCTCAGTACTTAATTAGTACTTAATTAGTTTACAATAATAATCTAACCCTGCAAAAGTAAGTAGTAACTGATGCTGGAGAATAACAGAATGAAATAAAAGTATATTATTGTCTGGACTATAAGTTATTAAAAGTAACATGGAAATACTCCAGAAAGTATAAATACTTTGTATTTAAAGTAAATTTGAGTAAATTTACTTAGTTACTCACCTCTCACTTATCTCAGTAAATAATTTTACTGGATTTAGAAAACATATACTGTATCTTATATGAAATATAAAAACTGCTTACAGCTTTTGTGTTAACTGTGAAAGGAACACCAGATTAAAGCATTTTATATTTAGGCTACATCTGGGATGGACCCGCCTCTCGCCGGTATGATAGCTGGGATAGGCTCCAGCATGCCGGCGAACCCTACGTTAACAAATTGGTTCAGAAAATGGATGCATATTTAGACTACATGTAGATTGTTATTTTAAATTACTGTTCTAATTATTTTAATCAAAACTGCAAAATCTGTTGGTGATCATGAAAAGTATTTATATTTAGCATATTGATGATTCATTCACCTCATTAATTATGATGCACTGCTCTCCAATACAGGGAAGCACATGCGAGTTCAAGTGCATGTTTTAAAAGTATTTGATAGTATCGGTATTGGCGATCCTGGCCCTGTATATACTTGGTATCGGATCGTTTCCAAATCTGGTCGTATCGCACAACGATATCCCACAGTCCAAAGACATGCAGTTAGTGACTCTAAATTGGTTATAGGTGTGAATGGTTGAATGTCTCTATATACAGTAGTTAGGTCCAGAAGTATTTGAGTAGTAATAATCAAGATGTTACTGCCAAAAGCGTAGACTTTCAGCTTTATTTTAAAAGGTTTCACAAAAATATGTCATGTAATATGTTTGGCACTCGGCCTGTATCCGCATCATATTGCTAAATTAAGTTGGCATGTGTTTGACTGGAGTGACTAGTATAAAATCCGAGGAGAGCTCAATCAAAGTGATACTGAAAAAACAACATAAATATATAAGAGAGACTGCAAAAACCACAGGCATGGCCAAATTAACAATTTGGTACATTCCTGAAAAGAAAGGAAGCCCTGGTGAGCTCAGCAATATAGAGAGACCTAGAACATCATGAAAGACAGCTAACATGGATGATCGCAGAATCTTTTCCTTTGTAAAGATAAACACCTTTACAACATCAGTAGAAGTCAACAAAACTATACTGTTCAAATCTGAGAAGGTAGAAATATCATGGTCAAAATCTACAATCAAGAGACACCTTCATAAATGCAATAACATGGAAAGCAGGAAAGCCAGATTATAAAACATCAAAAAGTTCTGGAATCAGATGTTTTGGACAGATGAAACCAATATTAACTTGACCGGTGTTACAAAGTTATTTAATGGAAGAAACCTCCAGCAGAACCAGGCTTGAGGTGGGATGGCCATCTGCCTTGATCGGTTGAGGGGGGGATGAAAAGTGTAGCCATAAAAAAAGAGAAAACAGTATCCGGGTTCTGCACTATGCACACTGTTCTGTTCTTGTTAAAATTTATTTGTCAGTAGTTTTCCACGTTTGAGTCACTGAGCCTTAGTATAGATTTAGTTTCTCCGTCTCCATGCTCTAGTCTAGGTTTATTTTTTATATCTTGTTTTCCTGTTTTTGCCTTTTTCCTCCTTCTGGGGTGATTTTCTTTATTATGTGGAGTATTATTGCACCTAGTTAGTGACACTAGTAAAGAGGTTCTTGCACTTGATTTAACATGGGATGCATTTAAGCATTGACTGCGTGGGGGGAAAAGCTGTTTTTCAGTCTGTTTTAGTTCTTACTTGTCTGTATCTCCTCCCAGATGGTAGAAGGGAGAACAGATAATGTCCAGAGTGTGTGGGGTCTTTTAAGATGCAGTTGTCCTGCTTCTTTCAGTCATTGTAAATGTCAATGAGTTTGGGTAGTGATGTTCCTTTAACACGCTCAGCTGCCCTCACTACAGGTTCTTCCTATACTGTTCTGTGCAGCTGGAGAACCACCCCATGCAGCAGTAGGTCAGCAGGCTCACTACAGCTGAGCGGTAGAAGTTGGTCAGTAGTGTTTAAGGAGTTGGGTGTGTTTCACCTTCCTTCCCTGAAAGTAAAGTCTGCTGTGCCTTCCCCACCTGACGCAGGGTGTGTGCAGACTACGTGAGGTCAGCTAAGATGTGTATCCCTCCTCTCTACCTCCTCTCATTGTATGCAGAGGCTCAGTATGTTTTCATTTCCTGAAGTTCAAAATGATTTCCTTGTTTTTGTTGATGTTTTGTAAAGCTCATAATTTGGAATGTCTACACATAATTCCTTATGTGTAATACTGTATATGGAGTAGTGGGGTAAAATTCCAGCAAACTATTGTGAGAAGCTTGTGAAAGGACAGGAGAAAGTTATCCAGTGCACCAGTGCTCTTAACTTGTGCAGCAAGCAACATATTAGTATACGGTGCATCCGGAAAGTATTCACAGCTCTCCACTGTTTCCACATTTTGGAAACAGTTATTCCAAACAGTTATTCCAAAATGGATTAAATTCATTTTTTTTCCTCAAAATTATACAAACAATACTCCATAATATAAATGTGAAAGAAGTTTGTTTTAAAATCTTTAAAAGCAAAAGCTAATTTATTAAAAATAAAAAATGAAAAAAATCACATGTACATAAGTATTCAAAGCCTTTGTGCAATACTTTGTTGAAGCACCTTTGGCACCAATTCTTTTTGAGTATGAGACCAGCTTGGCACACCTATTCTGGGCAGTTTTTCCCATTGTTCTTTGCAGGACCTTTCAAGCTTCTCAAGTACTTTCCTATGCACTGTGCTAACAGAGCTGCTGTGCTTCAGTGTGTTGTTTTTGGACACAGGACACTCCTCCTTACTTGAGCCACAAGTAATGAGATGTCTCCAGCACAGAGTGTACAAAACATATATGACTTCCTGAAGTCACTGTGCATAACAAGTTTTAACAAACACAATTAGCGTCATGTCTCTGTAGCATGTAGAACGCAAACAAGACTTCGCACTGTGAGGTGGTTCAAATCCTTTAATACCAACAACCTTAGGATCCTACCTACCAGTCTCACAATGCTCTATTACTTGTCTCTCTTGTAAGGTAAGAGAAAAAAATCTCATTTCATTCTTTTCATGTAGTGTTTTATTGGGTTGTATTGACTGACAAAAAATACTGTTGGCAAAAAGAAAAACTTAAATGCACCTTGGCATTTTTAATAGATAAAAAGTCATTTTTGGCATCTTTAAAATAAGATAAACTTTCAATATTTTTGCTTGTATATAGTACAGCAGCATTATCTTTAATTCCTGATCTATGAGTGTGTTGATTTCTTCTTCCCATTAGAAACAGTATTCAATATTCAGATTCTGATGTACTGTAGCACAGAACTGTACAAAGTTAATAACAATGTTAAGTGAAATAGATTATTGGCATTATTGTCCATTTTCATCTTTCCATGTTGTATGATATAATGCTGTACCCACTCACCTTATGTTTCGCCACTCATTGTATCCACAGGTTGGATCTTTGCTCCATTCAAGTTTCCAACATGTTTTCAACAAAAAACAGGGTTCAGATTTGCCTTGTCTGCATCACTGCAGCTGGTGTGTTTTGTAGCTCTTTCTGGAACTCAGTACTTTTCATCAGCCCCCAGAAGTCAAGTGTTTGCGGCTGTAGCAAATGTTTAACAGAAGGGGATCCTTGGTTTAGGAAGGTTTTTAATGCATCGCCTTATCCCTTTTTGTCAAGAATAAGCAAAACCTCAAAGGACACATTCGACTGGTGGAAGGTAAATATCAATATATTTTTTATGGAGTTCAACTCATTTTTTTTATTATGCATTTTCATATTCTTTTAGTTTTAACTTCATTATTGGGATGTTGTGTGTCCATATTAAACAATGCCAAATATCCAAAAAGTATAGAAGAAATCACACAAAAACAAAACCTTGTCCCAGATGATGAGCTTTATCTTCATACACTTAGCTGCTGCTCAGTGCAAGTTAGCAATGCCACCAATGTCTGGTTACACTCTGCAAGCTGTCCTCTGTGGCATGTACAACTGAAAAATTGACAATTTGGCCCCAGTGTACCAAGCCTCAGTTAAAACCAAGAATGAATAGGGTCTTAGAATGACCACTGGGTTCTTGGTCACCACCCTGTCCAAGATAGGAAATGTTTGGTTTGGGCTGTGACCCCTACGCATTGTCTTGCACTGTGTGTCAAAAACCAATTGATCATAACCAGCATTCCATTTTTCTAATGCTAATGCTGCATACTGCAAATCAACAAACTGCACCATGTTTCCAGACTGCTGTCCATCCCAATTTTGTGAATGTGAAAACTGAGTTCTGTTCAGTTATGTTGGTTGTTTTCTCCCCTTGATGCACCTGTCAGGCATTCAGGTGCTTATTTGACATCACATATAGTCAAAACCATTCAACCCTTCAACCCCCACTGCAAATTACAGTATGTGTTTGCCTGCACTTTGACCTCAATGTAGCTCAGTTGGTGTAGCAGTTGTCTATCATATTCAGGGCTAGTGGATTGATTCCCAGTTACTCCTGGCTACATGCTGAGGTGTCCTTGGAGTGCTGTCCTCTATTTACAGCTGTCCAGGTATTTCCCCAATGGGAACAACTCTAGATTTTCCCCAGCTTTGAGCTCTAATGTTTACTGTAAAGTTACATGCGTGTCTGCTATATTCCACTCACCTGACTGATTGGGTAAAATGCAACAACCATACTTATATATTATATTAATGTGAAACACTTTGTGATCTCTTTGGGTTAGGACTCAGATTAGAGTCCACTAGTTGGTGACGACTGCTCTAGATATTAGATTTCTTAGACTCCTAAATACCACACTGCTGTGCTTCTGGTATATGATTAGATTGTTTTTATTACTGATAGAATTCTCTTCTTCTCTTCTTGTGTGGCAGCACCTACAGCCAGACCAGTACAACTTCACTGTCTACAATACAACAGTGGACAATCTGTTTAAGATTTTCCAACCCTTTCCAGATATTGTAGAATCCAGTCCAGAACGATGCAGGACTTGTGCTGTTGTGGGAAATTCTGGTAATTTGAAGAGATCACTCTATGGACCTCTAATAGATATTCATGATATTGTAATAAGGTAAATCATTAAACTTTTAAACTTTGAAAAGTGTATCTTATATATAGTAAAGAGCATTATTTTTTATCTAAAAAACAATTTATCTGCCCCATGTAAGGCAGCAACATTTTTTAATGATTTCAATGTGATGCAAACTTCAATCATTATATACACTAGCAGTCAAATTTTCAGACACACCTTATCCTTTAGTGTTTTTTCTTAGTTTTCACTCTACAATTCACTCTACCATACTGAAGACATTCATTCTACATAAGAACAATAATGGAGTTATGTAGCTACCAAAAAAGTGCTAAAGAAGCCAGAATATATATTTATATACCTTTTACTGTGGTGACAGGTTTGCAGACTCTTCGCACACGTCTGTGTAATGTGCTTATGAGTCTGGATGTGAACACAACTGGTAATCACAGCTAGAGTGTGGGTGTTAGTGAATCTGCTCATCGAAAGACTAGAAATTAAAGCTTTCTGCTCTTGTATCGCCTCTCTCTCCTTCAGGAAACTTAAGTTATACACATTACGAATTGTTTCTAATCATGTAATTGGCTCTGCTTCAATGCTGTAAACAAAAATCAGCTGATTTTTGCAGTGAACTTTTTGTGTCACACCGTGACTCCTGCACTCTCTACACAAAGACCCTTGCTCACCAAAATCAAACTATTTCTCCTGATGTCAGAACGCATATTAAACAGAGTATGTCCAGGTGACTGCTGCATGTGTGAAAACCCAACTCAGCGTAAAGTCCGGACCTGATCGCCCGGAGATGGATGTGTGAAAAAGCCTCTAGTTAAGTGTGCCCTCAGTTGTCACTAATACACCATTGATGTCACCAGAAAAACAGCCCCACACCATCACACCTCCTCCTCCATGCTTCACAGTGGGAACCATACTTTCAGGAACCATCTGTTCTCCCTCTTTACAACCATCTAGAACAAAAATCATCAGACCAAAGACAGTTTTCAGATCGACTGATCTTCATTTCATAATGATGGACTTTTTTTTTTATGCAACTGAATGTTTCTCAGCATAATATGGATCTGCACAGTAGTTGTAATGGGGCTATTAATTCCCACCCACACTCCTTTTCACAAGGTCTACAGCACATTAAGAAGGCAAGCAATGTCACAAATTAACTCTTGACAAGGCAGTGTGTGAATTGAAAACCATTCTAAGTGACCTGGATTTTTAACATGTTTTGTTGACTACATAATTCTGTATATGTTCTGTCAAAATTTCATAGTCATCAGTACTGTACATTGCACTGTACAAGAAAAACCACTGAAAGAGAAGGTGTGTCCATTCTTTTGACTGGTACTGTAATTGACCTATAACTGTGTGATATTCAATATCTGCCCCCCTGTAATATTTACAAACATTACTACCCTACCACTCCTTAGTGTAGTGTAGAGTGCACTCTGTCAAAATCTCCCACACAGTATGGTTTATTAAGATCATTTTTATTCAGTTTTTCTATGTAAAATGCACTCCAGTCACCATGATTGTTATGTATTTGTATGTGTTCTGTATGTGTCCCCCTGTGCTTTTTTAGAATTAACCATGGCCGTACTAAAGGCTATGAAGCGGATGTCGGGACCAAAACAACTCATCGTGTCATGTATCCAGAGAGTGCTGTTGATCTGGACAACACCACTCATCTTGTGTTTTTTCCTTTCAAGACAAAGGATTTACTTTGGCTTCTCAAAAAATTTAATCCAGGGTAGGTGTGCAAACTTTGTATGTATGTCTTTTAACCTCAGATATACTCTTGTAAACAGTGGTAATTGAACTTTATAGATTATTATGAATATTCTAATGTATTTTGGATGGTTACTACAATAATCAGTAACTTCTCCAGTGAGCTTTAAATGTTACCCAGTTCAATCATTATTACTGTACCTTTAGCTCAGGTGTCAAGCTGCCTATCCTAAGCAGACAGCCAAAAAAAGTTCTAAAAGGTCAGGAGGGAAAAGGGGGTTTATACAGTTTAGTGATTTTGGCCTCTTGGGAGTAGTGTACTGATCTGTGAGCAGCATAATTTCACATGCACCCTTTTAACATACACAGTTATCATGGGAAAACTAAGTGTATTTGTTATTAAGCAAAGCTCTTCAGCTCAGTGGTCCCACAATGGTGGAATGAGCTACCAAACTCTGCACAGTCAGCAACTTCACTCTCAATATTATTAAGCAACTGCCTATGCACTTAAATACATTAGAAACAATGCACTTACATGAAAAAAAACCCCAAAACAATAATCGTGCAATTGCATCTCATGAAAAGGACACACTTCTGATATCGCTGATATGACACATTCCTCTGTAAAATATAATATATTATTATATTGCCATCCATTTTCTGAACCGCTTAGTCCCTGTAGAGGTTGTGGGCATTGTTATGCATTTTCACTAAATATCACAACTGGTAAAGCTTGATGTAGCTGAACATTATATGTACCTATGAATCTGTTTTATTAAAATTCCAGTAACATCTCTGCTGAGGTGCTTATGATTTTCCCAATATGGAAATCTGATCTGTTTTTGTTGTTGTTATTATATTGTGTTACTACATGTTGTGCACTATTATTTTTGCACATTGTATTTTATTGAATAATATTTTATGTTACTAATCTGATTCTGAAAAGTAACTATCAAATTCAAATAAATTGAGTGAAACTGAAAATATTACTATTGTGTGTAGTAAAATCACTTTATTTAATTATTAATCATTTAAGTAACTTACTTAGTGATTTTCCACCACAGTTTATTGTCTGCTCATTTTATTTTCAGCAGGGAAAATAGAGCAGTGAACACAAAGAGCACAGCAAACAAAGATTTGGTGAGTATTTAAAACTGCATATATATTTTAGAAGTCATATAAATCGATGTCTGATAATTTATCCAGTATTGTGAATTTACTGCGTAATGATTTTAAATGTCTGGTTTACAACAGGTGATGATCCTTAACCCAGCTTTCATTAAATATGTTCATGAAAGATGGCTGGCAAAGAGGGGCACTTATCCATCCACTGGCTTTCTGACCTTGATGCTCAGCTTGCACATGTGTGATGAGGTAGGTTTACATTCTAAGGAAGAAGGAAAAGACTGATAACTAATGAACAATATAAAATGCAAGTTTAACTATACAAAATATTTTAAAAGCAAATTTTTGCAGATCTTGTATGAGAGAAAAATGAATTTTGTTCATTATGCATCAGGCATTCTTTCTGTTCCATTATGCACCACTGTATGGGTATGTCTAGATCCCAGAGCTGCCTTAAAGAGCTGCACATTTTTAAAAATATTTTGCTTTGCTGCTTCCATTTTTGTTAATCAGAAAACCATCAGTGTCTAGAAAGCAAACATGACATTGAATTGCTTGGATTAGCAAACAATAGTAGGAAACGTTTAAATGGGAAGTGAATACAACAACATTTTTATTTGCTTACCTGTTAATTCATATTCAGATTAATGTTGAAACAATACTTGTATTAAAGAAGAGATTCAAAGAATGTGTAACATTTTTTTCATTAAATTATCATTTTTTCCTTAGGTCAGTGTTTTTGGGTTTGGAGCAGACAGTGATGGAAACTGGAGCCATTACTTTGAGCCACTCAAAAACAGATATTTGAGAACTGGACCTCACCCGGGAAAGCTTGAATATTGGGTTATTCAACATCTATACAGGAAGCAGAAAATTCGCTTTTTTAAGGGATGGTAACTTTTACTTTACTTGTGTCTTTCTGTGGTTCACTGTTGCATTTGAGCAACATCAGTCATGCATTAGCTAAACATAAGTATATGATTTGCACCCTTCTTATAATGCGATTTTGGTTATTTCCAGAATCTTCAGGTTATTATGTTATTACTGCTACTGTCTCTAGAGTAGAGCCAGCCAATATAACACATAGTGTTTATATAACAACAGTATAGACAAAAAGAAAGAACTACCATCAACTGGAATATCACAACAAGCCTAATATAAACAGTACATAAATTGTTGCTATGGGTGTTGTGTAATAAATACTCACACATGAAGGCTACATATCCTGAAAATTGTGATAATGTGTACTGTTTTTTGTGTCTCATTGGGCAACTGATATCAAGTAAAAGAATACAAACTGATCCAACACTGGGAGAACCTGCCCTACTACTGAACTTCAATAATTACAGGTTTATCATATTGAATTTGTTTAATGTTAGACATGATGATATACAAATATGTGTTAGCATCAAGGAAATATATGTATTTAACATAAAGGTTATGTCTCTGAATTTGTTTTTCACAAAGCGCCTTGTCTAGTGAGGTGTAATCTGTAAAAGAATCACAAACCTGTAAGGTAATTTGATGTTTTAAACTCTTGTCAAATATGTTCTCAATCCCCTCCATATATGAAGAGTCAGCTTTGTTATCTTCACTCCCTCCTCCTTTTCCACTTTGAATATGCAAATATTTTCATGTGAAAGATTCATTCTCAGTGTGTGTGACCTGGAGGCTGTACATGTGAGGATGACAGCGACAAACGAAGCTGTATATGTTTTAATTGTATAAGTACCCTTTCCTTCCTCTAAGCCCGAGAGTTATTTTATATGACAACTTTTAGCTTAACTGGGATGTGTTGTTGTGTTTGCTATGATTGACATGTCAGAACAAATTTGTCTGAGCAGTAACAATATGGTTGTTTAAAAAAAAAAGACCTGTAAGCACAAACCCACTTAACCCCTGGAACTAATCTCTAAAGTGGACGGAGGACAGTGCAAGGTGAAGCCTTGCCACAGGCTACAAATGTTATGAGTAACTGTATTTATACAAATAAATAATTTAACTTAGATTTATGCATGCACTGCACTTTTTCAGAAGTCTCTATGTTTTTTAAACTGGTGGATTCAGTTATTTGTTAGAGCCCAGTAGAACACTGAGACCCAGAAAATGGGTCAGGAAATAGGTAAAGAAAACAGCAAAGAAGGGTCAGGATGAGCGTTGAGGGGATCCTCTGGTCAATACATGTGGATATTCTGTGGGACATCACAGCAAGACTAGCTGTAGCAGCATAGAGTATGGAATTATTGAGATTAAATTATTAATTAAATTTTATCCTTGATTTC